>VDFB02047230.1:391063636-391082502 GCA_007258455.2 Sequoia sempervirens
ATTTAAATCTATACACCCTACCATGTTCAAGTGCTGCAGTTGTGACAGGTTGCCAATGGGATTAGGAAGATTATTTAAATGTTCACACCCTTCTATGTTCAAGGTTCTAGCTATGACAGGTTGCCAATGGAATGAAGTAGGCTATTTAAACCATGACAATATTTTAGTTTCAAATGCTGCAACTGCAATAGATTGTCAATAGAATCAAGAAGTTATTTAAACCTTTGAAACTTCCTATTATGTTCAAGTGCTACATTTGTGATAGGTTGACAATGGAATTAGGGAGGTTATTTAAAACTCTGTAACTTACTATTTTCAAGTACTGCAGATGTGACAGGTTGCCAGTGGAATAAGGAAGGTTATTTAAACCTCTACAATCTTCTATGATCAAGTGTTGTGGCTATGACAAGTTGCCAATAGAATCAAGGAGGTTATTTAAACTTTTACACCCTTCTATGCTCAAGTGTTGCAGCTGTGACAGCTTGCCAATGGAATCAGGGAGCTTATTTAAACCTCCACACTCTATTATATTCAAGTGTTGCAGCTATGACAGGTTGTCAATGGAATCAATTTCAGCTAAGTTATCGGTTCTGGTTCTGGTTTGGGTTCGGATTCGGGGGTTTGGTTTGCCGATTCGGCTAAAAAAAATTTTGGGGGGGGGTTCGGTTCGTTTTGGGTTCGTTAGTACAAAAAAGATGTAAAAATTATATATATATATATAAGCAGATTAGAAGCATGAATTAGGATTAGAATATAACATAAGATCATATAAACAACAAAACACCATAAACTTGAATGTCATTTAACACATGCATGATAAATATTCATCATTGAAACTTGAATTGCGGTAGCTTGATATACAAAGTCTATTGATGCTAGGGTTTAATTTGTATGATTTTGAAAAAAGAAGCCAACTAAGTAGAGTTAGTAGCATTCTTCAGAAATCATAAGAATTTGTTTAGTACACTAGCCATTTTGATGTCTTCTTGCAATCTCAAACATTATTTTGTATTATTGTTACATTGGTCTTGAGAGTGGTAGCTTAATATAGCTCCACAATACAAAATTTGGTTTACCTGTGTAATGTAACAGTGGCATAGGCAGATTTTTCTTTGAAAGAACCAAAGGGTGACTGTACAATTGAAGTGCATGAACACATCTTTTTGTAATATCAAGGATACTTTTTGAATCTTCCATGTATTTCTAATCTAAAAGGAAAGGTCTTTTTCCTAATTTGTATGCAGCCATGCTTTTGACATTGTCAAAAAGAGCAAAACTTCCCTAATGATGCAAAGGCATGGCCAAGCAGTTCTAACTCTCCACATGAGAAGAGAGATGTTGGAGAGTACATCAAGTCAGTGAGAACATAAGTGTAATGTGTTTTACTTTTATTTTGTAGGATTCCTCTATTTCTCTATAGATGTGTGATAAATTCTCAATTCAATGATGCAGAACAATTTTTGAAAAAAGAAAGTTGTGTCACAGTCCACTTTCAATCCAACAAGCAAAATGAAAGCTTAGCCTCTTGGAATGAAAATGTTTGTTTGGAAAAAAAATGAATAAGAATGAGGTAGTTAGGTGTTTAGAGTGATTTAGAGATCACTTTTAGGGTTCCCTTGGGTGTGGGTCAAAGTCAAACTCCATAAAACATTAAAAAAATGCTCAAAAAACACTTTTTGGATGCTTTGCTTGACATCTATGCAAAATGTGGAAGCATAGAGAAAGCCTGTGAAGTTTTTGACAAAATGACTCGAAGAGATGTCATCTCTTGGACTGCAATTATCATTGGATATGCACAAAATGGATTTGTTGAAAACGCTTTAGAAACATTCAAGCAAATGCAATTGGTAGGTATAAAGACAAATTCCACAACCTTTAATTTGCTAGCATCTTTCCTGCCTGTGCCAAAATAGGGGCTTTGGAACAAGGTATGAACATCCATCAAACCATAAAGAATAGAGGAATTTTGTCAGATACTGTAGTTGCAATTGCCCTAGTAGACATGTAGGCAAAATGTGGAAGCATAGACAAGGCATGTGAACTATTTGACAAAATGCCTAAAACAAATGCCATCTCATGGAATACAATGATTGCGAGATATACACAAAATGGATTTGTTGAAAAGGCTTTAGAAACTTTCAAGAAAATTCAATTAGCAGGTGTGAAGCCAAATTCCATGACCTATGCCAGCATCCTCCCTGCCTATGCCAAAATGGGAGCTTTGGAGCAGGGTATGAACATCCATCAAATCATAATAGATGGGGGATTTTTGTCAGATATTATGGTTGGAAATGCTCTGTTAGACATGTATGCAAAATTTGGAAACATACAAAAGGCACACAAACTCTTTGATGGAATTCCTCAAAGAGATGTCATCTCGTGGAATGCGATAATTGCAGGATATACACAAAATGGATTTTGCAAGGATGCTCTCAAAATATTTGAATTAATGAAGCACTCTGAAAGATAGCCTAACATTGTAAGCTTTATTTGTATTATCGAAGTATCAATGGGATTGAGCTTTTTGTCACACCAAAATTTACTTCTCCCACCGATGAATTATGTGCCTAAGTTTTATCGGTGTATCGGAGGGACTGAGCTTTTTGTCCCACCAAAATTTACTTCTCTCGCTGATGAATTATGTGCCTAAGTATTATCGAAGTATCAGAGGAATTGAAATTTTTGTCTTGCCAATATTTGTTTCTGAGAGATGACACAATGATTCCCACCGATGTGCTAGTTGGATGAAGAAATTTAAGAAGGTGGATGAAGTGGGTTTAGGACAGCATGCCAGAAGTTGGGCTATGTTTCAGTCAGTTGTTGTGTGTTCAAAAAGATGTGGTTCTTTTGGTTGTTTCCTTCCACATTTGTGTATTGGGACACCTACATGCTTTCAAAATACGTCTGCTTTGTTTGTCACATTGATGAAGGAGATAATTGTGGTTGTAGTTCCTCTATTTTCCAACTATTGTGATTTAGAATGTGACAGTGTTGCAGTAGTAATGGAGGGAGGGATATGTAAAAGTATAACTCTATATGTCAAGAGGTGCTAGGGACTGTGTAAATTTCCCTGTTATGTTTAGCTTTTTAAGCTCTAGTCCATTCATTTTAACTAAATATAAGTCCATTCAAACACATTTGAGTTAATCGTCAAGTAAATCTGCATTTATCTCTAGGACCTCATATTTGGGAATTTTCCTTTCGTAAACTTAAAAGAATTCCATTATGAATAGATTGATATCAATTTTCTCTTTGCCTACTGAATTAAGGTTTAAATCTATATTTCCTAGGTAAACTGGTGTCAAGGAATATGAGTAACAACTAAAATTGGGCATGTATAATGGAAGTTTGTATGCCCCTTTTGTTTCATTGAATTTTTATACATGTTGAACCTATTGTGTTGTCACCATTGCTCAGTGATTACTTACAATTTGGTAGATTAGTTGATTCCCATGACTAGGGAAAACTTGTTCATTATTTCCTTAAATTTGAACACAAGAATGGGTGTTGGTACAAAGAGTACCCTGAGATATAGTTTGTGATTGTTTGGGCTCAAGTAGTTGTTGAATTTTGGAGTCTTTCCAAATAGGTAGAGATTTGAGATCACTCTGTCTAAGCCCATTTTCAACATGGTTCCTTCATATTGTCTCATGAAAACATAGAAATCACTCTTGGCTTGTTTTCAGAATAGTTGATTTTGGAGTTATGCATAATATTGACAATAATGAGTGTCAGCACCTTAACAAAAAATTGTTGAAAGCCTGAAAGTATCATTTCTATCCATTGTGCAAGCTAGTTCTATGTCATGGCTCTAATGATGGTTATTTTGTAAAGATCCATCCAAATTTTCCATTGGAATATTTTATAAGCTTGAGCTTAAGTAGCAACTACAAGCAGTGGCTCTAGATGGACTCCCCAATTGTTGTAATGGAGAATGGATAGTTTTCATGTGTTGTGTGTGAAGTGCTTTGATTGAAGATGCAATGGGTGACACACTCTTTCACACAAAAAAGAGTAGAATGCACTAGAAGGAGGTGCTAGGTACTGTGGATTCTTGAACATGATGGTTGGATATTTTCAGCTGCCTAAAGGAAATAAGTGAGATGATGCTCAAGCAATGATCCATAAGAATTAGTAAAACATTGCTCCTCAAAAAACAATTAAGAATTCAATCAAATTTGGAAAAATAATAGGATTTTCTATATATATGGGAGAGGACCCAGTAGTTAAGCACCCTAACTTTGCACTTCTCAAAATTCTACATTTAATCCCAATTTTTTACAGCAGCTTACCTAACAAGTCCCCTACTTATAACTAAGGTTTTAGGGCCACATCATCAAATATGATGCCTCATCAACATGCTTTTTGTCGAGGTGTCCATAAAGGACAAAAAATAAGTGAGACCGATAGTTGTGCACTAAGTCATGTTTTATTGGTGCACTGATGTGGCATCACATGATTTGTTACTTTTTAGATCTAAGGAATACATTTCATTCAATTATGGGTAGTCATTATCAACACTTACAACTTTAAAGTCACAACTATTGGTCCAATATTGTTAAAAAAATTAGGTGTTAAATCAACAAATGCTATAACAACTATTGGAACATGCTCAAGTGCTAGGTCCTCACCCCTAGTGACAAAATTGTAAGGCAATTTTCTCCCTGCCTACTGGCAGTTTTGTTTATGGCAGTGTCAGGAGCAGTTGAGATTGGGACAATAGTGTTGCAAAGTGGTGATTTTGCTTGAATCCTATAACAAGTATAGTAATGACTGAGAAGTTTCCCATTGTAAATATGAGAGTGTAGGAAGTGAGTAAATGTGAATTTACTATTTAGTTGTTTGTAAGTTGGGGAACGTAAGGGGACAAAGAGTTGAGGGAAGTGTAGCATTAGTTGTTTGTTGCAAGAAGACTCCAATTTATGATCCTTATAATTTCCAAAGCCAAAGGGAGGGGAAGTGATCCATACTTTCAAGTTGGTTTTCCCCACACTGTAGTTTCCAAGTTAAACTTCTTTGTGTTTGTTGGCTTCTATTTGATTTATGTTGTTTTAAGTATTTCTTTATTCCTAACAACTGTACACATTATTAGTGGCACAAAACTACATGTAATCTTGTATCCTTTGAAGTCTAGTTCAGGTAGGAAGAATGATACCATTTGTATCTAATTTCCAGCAATTAGAAACTTTGGAAATTATAGATCATATTGATATTACACTACTTTAAAATTTATGTATATTGGAAGTGGTTGTGTTAATTTCTATTACACTAAAAAGGTCCATGAAAGAAGAATTTCAGCCTTATGAATCAGATATTTCTATATTCAAATGGAGTCAAAAAGTACTGATGATGGCTAGGAAAAGCAACGAAAGCCTTGTAAAACAATTTTCACATTGGATTATGTGATGGAATCCTAGGATGACATCACCAAGCAACAAGAGCTTGTGTCAAAGAACCAAGTGATCATGGACATGGTGGTTTGTGCTTGAGCCAATAACTTGGACTAAAAGAAGAGAAACACCATGAAGATGAGGAAGACAGGGAAGATTTTATGGATGAAAAATATCAGCCCAAGAAAGACAAAGGCAAATATAAGGTATCTTCATCCTTAAAACATTACCCAAAGATATCTTCATACACAGACTATCTTCAACCTTCCATAATGGCACTTTTTGATCACCAAAACACAAACTTGAGTTTTTATGGCACAACCAATCAAATCCATGCTTAATTCATCTTTATATGAGTTAAAACAACCAAATAAAATTCTTCACAAGGTCCAAGAACTCAGACTTCTTAATTTAGTTATAGTTCCTTCATTAACTAGCATATATGCTTGTAGTACTCCATTTACACTCAGTCAGAGATAACTTTTATTGTACTCCTCATTTCAAGACTGTTATTACCTTTTTGGACACTCATTTTAGAGTTTTAAAACATATCCAAAAATTAGTATATGTTGTTTTGAAAAGAAGTTCTCAAATTAGGACTTTCCCGTTCAAGCAACTAGGCCAATTAGGCCACTCTTACAAAGGAACACCCCTCAAACTTTAACCTCAACCTCTAACCACCACAAACAGGCTTTATTTAGGTTTCCAATAGACCAAATACACGTTTTGAAGCAAAATTAGGGGGTTTTGACTCACTAAAAGACCAAAACTCAGATTTTGCACCAAAATGGCTTGTAACCAAGGGTGGGTTATTGAAAGTACATCTTCACAACTCCTCCCAACTCTGAAAATCACTCAAACACATCAAAATATACCTGCACATACTTATCCAACCATTAGCCATAAGTTTCTAAGTGGATTTCTTCTAACCCTAGCCATGAGGGTCTTCAAAGAGAGCAAAAACCACACTATAGCAGCCTAGGGCTTTCTAAAAAAAGGCATAAAAAATCATTTCTTTACCCTAACACTTGGATAATATTTAAGAGTATGTCCTTACAAATCTTCACACCAATTTTTAGGATATTTCATTGGAGAAATTAAGAGTTATTGAATTTTTATCCCCTGCTGCAATCTTCAAATCTGAATCTCACCATCTAGAGTAAATTTGATATATCTGGAGCAAAACTTAATGAAATTGTATGAAACAAAATGGAAATAGAAGGTGATTGACTCTAATATCACTTAAAAAAAATTATCCAAGTATTTGAGCCTGTACAAATCTGTACGAGGGTCTGAAACAGTAAAATTATGTAGAAAATTCTTAAAAAACAGAGTTCTTTATTCAATCTTTAAAATTCAATCACCCACAAGGTTTCAAACGTACAATGGCATTTTTAAAGGAATTTAAAACATAAATTTTCACCTTCTAACTAATTTCTAACTACCTCCCATCGTTTTAGACTCTTATGACTCTTCATCTTCTAAATGTTGCTTTATGCAACTTTTACATTTTTTGCAAATTTTACCATATGTTGACACCTTTTAGAAACCTCTCCAAAAATGGACTTAAGACTTAAATAATAACCTATACATATGAGAAATGGTCCATGAGACCATAATACAATGGTGTATCATCAACATTTGATTGTCTTTCAAAATTTGTTCCTAGGACTCATGATGGTGTCATGGTGCTCCTGCACCACATTACACCTACAGTTGATCATTATGTGTACATGGTTGACCTTCTTGCACGTGTTGGATATCTCGAGGACACTCTAAAATATATCATTAAGATGCCAGTTAAACCTATGGTGGTTGTGTGGAATTGTTTTCTTGTTGCATGTAGGTTACATATGAATATAGGCTTAGGAGTATTTATAGCCATGCTACTCTTCAATTTGAATCCTAAAAATGCTAGGACTTAAACATCAATCAACATTGAAAGTGTAGATCAAATTTCCTCAAATATTAGTGATTATGACTGATTGGTGGATGGCTAAAGTGTTGAGTGGTTTTATTCACCGAAGTGCAAACATCGCTGAAATCCACTAGTTCATGCCACGTGGACATATCATATGCATCTAGCCTCCTACTTTCCATCAATGGCCACAATTTGCTCCTCTCAAGATTGACACCTTCAATACATGGTTGAGGATATTGGTAGCTTGATCTACTAATATGCTACAATACACTAGATTGTGCCAAGTAGCCACCATTACCAAACAGGGGCCCTAACACAGACTTGCTGTACCTCTATGCCAATAAGGATCATACACCTCAACATCCCTTTGAAAAAGGCTCCATGTTGGAGATGCCCATGCTAACAATAGAGACCTTTTTGGCAGATCAATATATGGAAGGCCACAGTATGATTCCAATGGAGAAGGAATAATATTAACAGGTCACAATGACCTGCAATATTATTTGTCCCTTATGAATCAACAATTACCAATTGAGATCTAGTTTATCTCAAAATTAGTAGATCATTTAAATGTACAAATTTTCCTAGGTACAGTTCAAAATGCAAGGGAGGCATTCACATGGTTGGGACACACTTATCTTTACATTTGCATGCAACAAAACCCAATTCTATATGGTATATTTGCTAATGCTTTACAGAAAGACAATACCTTAGAAGAGAGAAGGGTAGACTTGGTAAGCTTAGCTGTGATTTTCAATTTAGTACATAGTAATTTTACTATGGTATTGTTAGACAAGTATGACCCTTGCATTTTACTTTAATGGTACTTGTGAGCACGCTTCTGATAATTGAACTCTTGATGCTAATAGATACATTCAGCTGCAACTATCTTGGACAAAAGTAATTTGGTGAAATATGATTGGAAAAGTGGATATTTCTAGGTTAATGATCTAGGGCGGATAGGTAATTATTACTACATCACTCATGGGACAATGGCTACTTATAATGAGCACTTGAAGCCAACAATGGGTGATATTGAATTATGCTGATTGTTTTCATTAAGTGAAGAGTTTAAATATGTGACAATAAGAGAAGAAGAGAAGATGGAACTTGCAAAGATCTTAGATTGTGTTCCTATTCCAGTGAAAGAGAGTTTGGAGGAGCCAAGTGCCAAGATCAGTGTTTTTCTCCAGGCTTACATTTCACAGCTTAAGCTTGAAGGTCTCTCCCTCACATTTGATATGGTGTTTATTACTCAGGTATGTATTTATATTGAAAACCTGTGTAGCACAAATCATAACCATTTTATCAATTTATAAGTTGGTGAATTGAATTTTGTATCCTTTGTAATGCAAATGATAATCATTTTCTTCCTTTTTATAAGTGGGTGTTCTAAGAATTTTGTATTGTCCACAAAAATCTAAATTTAGCCCTGAGGATGTTGTGCATGTCCACCCTCCTACTTTTGTTTCTAACCATACAACCCATCCTTAAGTCCTATCTTCTCCAACTCATTCACCTTTGCTGGACAGAAGGAATTTACAATTTGTTGTGTAAGTTGTTGGATGATGCACACTATATAGTTCTAAATACATTCTTTTTTTTGGTTATGTGTTGCAGAGTGCAGGTTGCCTCAGAGAAATTTTTGAGATTGTCCTAAAAAGAGGATGGGCCCAGTTAATAGAGAAGACACTTAACCTGTGCAAGATGGTTGGAAAGCACATGTGGAGTGTTCAAACTCCACTCCAACAATTTAAAGGCATTCCAAATGGCATATTGACCATAATTGAGAAGAAAGATTTAGCTTGGGATCAATATTATGATCTTTTAGCCCAAGAGATTGGAGAGCTCATTCATTTTACAAAGATGGGAAAAACCATTCATAATTTTGTGACAAATTGATTAAAAAGGACTATAAATACCTAGGTTTGAATAGGATTGAAGTCCCTGAAATAAACCACATTTTGTCTAAAATGCAACAATTTAAACAATAATTACCTACTAAAAGCTTACCTCAAAAATTGGTTTGTCTCTCTGAGCAGACCCGTCTTCAACATGTTCTCCATGCTTCTCCTTAGCCTCCTCCAACTGACCCTCGTCAAAACCTTATTTTCAGGGTGTAGCTCGCCAAATTGGAGAAGTGAAAGGTCAATACCAATGAAGAAGATTTTGGAGGAGCGGGAAACCCATAGTGGCGAGGAAACTGCAAAAAAAAACTGTAAAAAACATCCCAAAATTTTTCTTTTTTAATTTTCTTTCCATAGTGGTAGGGAAACCAGTAGTGGCGGGGAGAGTTTGCTTTGCTTTTATTTTTCTTTATTTCTTTGTTTTGGTTTTATTTTTTCAAGTTTATGATTAACTTTATCTTTTTGAATTTTCTTTCATGTCTCTCTTTGTAATTTTTATTAGTTAAATTTTTATTTTTATTTTTATTTTATTTTATTATTATTTTTCTTTGTTTGTTTCTTCTTAGTGTTTATTGTTTGGTCTAATATAATATTTATGTTTTCTTGCTTTATTATTATAACATAATAATAATATATATTACTTATTAGCAATAATAATTAACCTATTATTTAGCTTTTGGTTGTTCTTTTTGCCTTTTTTTTTATTATTTTTGTTACTTGTTTTCTTCCTTTATTAAGTTATATTTTCTTGCTTTATTGCTTGAACTTTTAAATTAGCATTTTTGGTCTAATTCTTTCGTTGCTTGGTCTTTTGGTTGATTTTTTAAGTCTAAGGTTGTCTTTGGTTTGATTTATTCCTCGTCTTGTCATTGCCTTATGCCTTATTTCCCATGCAACCCATCCTTCCTCCTTAATTCCCTTCTCTAACCTTTTTAGGCTTTCCTTGGTCTGCATCTTATCATTTTTCTCTTGGTGCTCTCTTTTTCTTCTTGATGGTGGATCACGAAGTGTGATCCGAAATGTTGATGCAAAAAACTAACACACAATCGAATCTAGAAATCTTTTGCAATTAACAATATGGATTGTGGAAACTTATTATCTTTGATCCCAAAAATTCATTTAATCATCTTGAGCTCTATAAAGGAGTAATACTTATTGGATTATGATCAAATTTGAAAGAAAAAAGAATAGAGGAGTAATAATAATTTATTTAGTCATTAATTTAGCCATATATTTAGTCATTTAGTTGTGATTTTACCCAATTATAAAATTAGTCACTTATAAATGACCAAATTAGTCATTTATCTTCAAAATACTAATAGTCTTAGTCACATGACTAAAATTTTTAGTCATGTGACTAAAATTTTTAGTCATGTGACTAAAATTTTTAGTCACGTAGTCATTTATTTTCCAAATTCTACTAGTGATAACATTATCATTTATCCTTGAGTCAAATAAACTTATTTATTTAGCCCACTTTCCATCCCACCAAATAAATAATTAAAATAATTATAAATATTGTCTTTTGTCTCATTCCTATTTATGAATTAAACCATTATTTAATTCATAAGTCAACATTCCTCCATAAATTAAATAATTTATATTATTCCAACTACCTATTTTTCTCCACCATTGATTTGATTATCTCCAATTAAATATCAACCCTTCATTTCAAGGATTGCCCTAACTTTGACCTAATGTTGACCTAACCCTAATCCTCCTTATGACATTGATTCTTGGACATTGATCTTAGGGCTTCACCAACTTTTAATCCTGACCATCCATTCTCAATTTGAAATTCTTTAAAAGGTCCTCTTTCAAGTCATTTTGGACACACAAGGTTATTTTCAGCATACTTGAGAGCTTTTGAGTGCTTGAGAAACCACATTACTTTAATATTTTGCTTGGCTTTGGCATAAGTTATAGTTGCACTTCAATTCTAAGGGCAATTATACAAGTTTTCAGCAAGATGGAGAAGGCCAATGGAGGCTTGAAGACTAGGTGATGTTGTTTCATTCTTTTTATGCTTCTTGTTTTTTTTGTGCTCTATTGTTAATTGGGGATTTAGTTTTATGCTAATTGCATTTAATTTGAAAACTTTCTCTAATTACATTTGGTGAACCCGACTCATGTGTACATTTCATAATGCACACTACCTAATATACTTGTTTGCTCAAATATTTGTTATGGAATGTTGGCTTCATCTTCTTTTATCATATCAATCTCAGTGCATATAATAGATCCAAATGAATATTCTATTTATCTCATGACATTCTTTCATTTTTTCTCTTTGGTCGGTAAAAAAAAAAAAGGATTTTAGTCAGGATGCAAAAAGTGTCTTCCTTTTAGGATTTTCAAGAATACTAACTTAAATCAATGTAGAATCACATGTATATGATTGCAATCACTCAGATATTTGAAGTAAAGATTTTGAGTCTTTCATTTTGATGGTTTTCATTTCTTAATGTATTGCTGTCATAAATCATTTTTCAGCACTCTTAGACTCACACAGGTTTCAAGAACACAATCAGTCGTTTACCTAGTTGATGTGGTGATGTTTGGCCTTTATTAAGCCATGTTCCATGCCCTCTGATGACTGATTTCTCCTCCATAAGCACCTGCCTCTAAGTTTATAGCTCCAGTCGATGAAGTCATCTATACGCCATACATCATTCTCTAAGTTTATAGCTCTTCAGATTGCAAAGACACATCTTTAGAAACAGTTTTGCATGGACTTTGTGCTGGTTAGATATTTCTGTTCTAAGGCTTTCCTTCTATTGACATCAGTCTAAGTCACCTGACTCTATTCAAATATCAAACCATAGACACTTTTCTAAATGAGCAATGGACGATAATCTTTAGAGCAAACATGAGTCATGGTTTTCTAGGTAATGTATGCTCTCTAGCGCAATGGACGATAATCTTTAGAGCAAACATGAGTCATGGTTTTCCAGGTAATGTATGCTCTCTAGTGCAAGAAACTTTAGAAACTCACAAGATAGTTTTGGATGAAGTGCATAAGTCAACCGACTTGACACTCCCATGTGAGAAAATCTAGTCCAATCTAATCATCGATTCTTGATAAGAGTATTCAATAATAGAGAAACCACGGCTTTTAATGCTTTGCTCCATATGCAGCTTGTTGGTCAATCGACTTGCCCTCCCGTCCACATCTATCTTTGACTTCCTTTAATTTAACACAACTGCTTCTTATGGAGCTGAAAATAATAGCGTTGATTTCTGATAGATTTGATGAAAATAATAGATGCATTATAATGACTCTTCAGGTAAGTTCGTAATGACTGTTTGATGCATTTATTTTGACAAGACGGAGAATGATTCACTAGCATTTCACATAATTCCGCCAAATATTGTAGAAGACAACTATTGCCGTGTTGAGCACATTAATTTTTCCCACTGCCAAAGTCCCATCGATCTGTGTTACAATGTGACATAAATCTTGAAGTGTTGCAAACGAAGACGCTAAAGTGTTTTGATGAATTCTTTTAATAGGTACCAAATTCGTTAAATGCCATTGTCTTTGCAGAAAAACCGCTCGAAGCATTGAAGGGCTACACATGCTCATTATTGACTTTCACTCTCCAATCCAGTGTCAGCTGCTTTCAGTAGCGCCCTTGGTTCGCTCCTCCAAATTCTCCTTCGCTGGCAATGATTTCACTTCTCCATTTATGTGTGCTAAAACTTGAAACACCTATTACCTTGCGGGAAAGTTGTTGGAAGAGGCTTTATTTGGCCTTATGTAGTATCTTTAGCATTCTTCCATTTACGTTTATTTAGTACATGTAACTTTATTTAGATTTTAGTTTTCATTAGCTAGATTAACTTAGATTTTACTTTCATTCACTTTTTAGATTTTATTTTAATTAAAGTAGACTTAGCTTGGATTTTTTTGTAGATTTTATTTTAATTAAATTTTTAAATTAGTTTTTAAAGATTTTTTAGATTTTAATTCACTTACATTAGATGCAAACTAGTTTTTTTATATCTATTTTAGATTTTAATTTAATTCAATTTTAATTAGAATTAGTTTAGATTTTAATTTTTAATTAGTTTTAGAATTTTTTTCTTTTAATTTAATTAAATTAGATTTAGATTAGATTTTTTTTTATTTTAGCTTTTAATTTAATTTTAATTAAATTTTCAATTATGTTTTAATTAGCTTTAGAATTTTTTTTAGATTATTATTTTTTAATTAGATATTAGATTGTTAATTTCAATTAGATTAAATTTTAGATTTTTAAATTTTTAGATTAATTGGGATTTTTTTTTAGACTAGCTTAATTTTTGTCTAGTAATTTGCTCGATTAATGTTATCTTGCTTCCTAGTTCAATTTTGATTTTATGACTAATCTTGGATTGTTTTTGTAGGTTCGAATGTCCATGATTTAGGATGTGCAACATCAACTGTCGCTTGTCAAAGATTGGAGACTCAAAACTACTAATCGTGTTTTTGCAGGGCTCTCACTTCAATTTTTCTTTATCTTGAGTGATTTTTTCACATAGAAGGATTAATGGACCTAAAAAGAACTTGCGTGCTTGAGTTGACATCATAAGCTTGGATTAAAATAAACAAAGTGTTTGATGTGTTTGCATCAAACTTCAATTTGGATATTAAAATGAACAAATGTTTTCAAATTGTGTAACCTTTGATTCAATAATAGAAGTATCCTCTCCCCTTGCACATTTGTGCGATCCTAGGTGCAAGAGAAATTGTTATTGACTCTAGGAAATTGGGCCTTCCTTGGCAGGAAAAAGTACTCACCCCAAGGTGACTCAGACCGACAACAAGGCTCTATGGCTGACCTACCTCCGACCGGTATATAAATGTGAATCCTAACTTAAAGCCTAGGATTACAAGTGCGGATGTGTCACATAGACAAAGTAGTACTCCCCAAAACCCTGTTGAGCATAACCTCTTTAGGATGGAGTGCCTCTTAAATGGAGATTAATCTTTGCCTCATGTGTGGCCACTCTAACGAGGGTCCTAAACTAAATACTTTTGTGTTGTAGCCGAAAACCCTCTATCTGCTAGCACAACAACGGTCGTTGTGAAGGAATCCACATCTTCACAGTCTTTAGTAGAGGTGATCAGCCTGCCATGGGAGTTTTATGGGGGATGGAAGCTTGGTTGGCTTAAGAAGAGAGTGTGTTGTAAGGGGGAGACCGTGCCACCAAGCTTTTGGATTCACACACTAAGGATATGTGGTTGGGGAAACCCACGTGGAATCTAGCAGATATTGTCCTGGCCTAACCACAAGATTGTGTTTGTCTTCTTTGTGATTGATTACACATTCAAAACATCATGTTTTCCAAGTGTTTTCTAGATTCTCAAATAGTATACACAACAATCACAAATCTGGAAATGAAACAATCAACTTTAGACAATTTAGACTTTTCATCAAAATATCACAAAATTGAATTCAAATCCAACAATTTTTCCTATTGTCAAACATCTTTTCTAGAAGTCTCTGTTAGAAACCGGAACTGAAATTACTCAAAATTTTCATCATTCAACCATTAGCTTGCATTTTTACCTTAGGTTCAACCTTGTTAATTTTAGCTGCATTCCCTAGGCTTCATAATCATCCTTTCCTACATAGACTTGTCCTTAGGTTTTCATCTTTGCAGACTTTGGATTAGGCCACCTCACCACACTTTGCAAATTCATTTCCTTCAAGAGTAGGTAATCTTGGGACTTAGTCAACAATCTCCTTTTCAATCATTGTCCTTTTTGTGAGAATTTCCAACTCAATAGTCTAGTTAGGAAAACTCACTAGTCATTATGACCTTGTCACTTAGTCCCTTTAACAAGTCCTTTGGTAACTAAAATTAAGACATAAATTAAGCTTAGAGTGGTTAGGCAAACCTTTCTCCAAATTGCATTCATCTTAGTCCATACTTTGCATCTTATATGCCTAAAAATCTAAAAAAATCCAAAAATATTGTTCACCCTAGTCCTCATTTTGCACGTAGTCAATTTTATCACCTTGCATTAATCAACATTGTCATCCTAGTCATCATTGTCGCCTTGACATTTGACATTTTTCTTTGGCAATCTTGTTATCTTGCATCAATCATTTCCTTAGAAAAACATCATGTAATCACCTTGCATTGCCATCCTTTATCACAAAAACACCAAAAACATAGACTAGTTGTCATAATCATCATCCTTATTTGAGCAATTCTCTTTTATGGTGGAAACTAGGCTTCAAATAAAGAAAAGACAAATGACAAACTTTGGACAAGACTTCAACACCAATACTTATGACATGAACCAAGACATGAATTTTAACGATCCATTTACCAACATGAACATACAATCTTCCATGAACCTGCCAACATCCTCTCGAAATCCATTTGAATCATTCATACAGAGAGACCACAATGGACAAGTATTAGCTGAGGATCTAGAGGCTGTAGCCCAAAATCCTAACATAGCTTCATTTGTAGAGGACTTGGTCTTGAATGATGCTGACAGATACCTTGCTATTCTTTTAGACCAAGGGGAAAAACTACCAAGAGGCTTTGACATCAATACCATAAGATGTTCTTCTCTAGACAACACAACACAAAACTCGACACCTCAACAAAACACAAACAATGCCTCCAACAATAACACTGTTGTCACCACACAAATTGCTAAAAGCACCATCAATGTTACATCTAGTGGCACCATAAGTCAAAACACCTCCAACTCAATCAATGCAACATCTATTGGAGGAACACCCACCATGCCACAAGCAATATCACAATCCATGCCCACAATGTCAATGACATCTTCACAAATAGTTGGAACTACCCTTGGATCTACATCAATGGGGGAAAGTTCCCCAAACCCCATATTTGGAACTTCATCTATGATCATAGGGACATCATCATCAAATCCTTATGTTGGAACCTCATTCAACCCCTTTGGAGGAACTAATTGATGTATTGTTATTAGAGGCCCCCAACCAAATGTTAACACATCATCACAACTAAACATCAATGCCTCACATGGAAAAAATACCAACATCCCGCATGGACAATTCCAAGGACAAAATACCAACATCCCACATGGAAAATTCTCCCAATATGGACAAGGCACTCAAATGACATGAAAAATGAATACCTTTGGGCACCAAAATATTCAAGGTTACTAGATCCCCCAAATATCGACAAATATGGCTAGGTCACTCATCCCCACATATTCATCATAGATCCACATACAACAACACATTCCTCATCCAAACTGGCAATACCAACAATCACCAAACCAAAAAATATCATACATTTCACAACAACACATGTCACATTCAAACTCGAACATGCTATCACAATCAATGGGGACTCAGGGGATACCCATCACTCCCATGTGTGATGAGACCAATAATCCCATAATAGATGCCTTGACAGCCAGAGTGGCAGACCTCCAAAAATAGATGGAAAACATGCACACATCCAACAAAAAGCCACCAATGTCATATGACCTATGTCCATATCCTTTTGACACAACTTTATACATGCCACTATTTCCTCCTGGGTATGTGACACCAAACTTCACCAAATACAAGGGCAAGACAAATCCTATTGAACACATTCAAGAATTCACAACCAACTATATGGACATTGCATATGAACACACTTACTTGATGAGACTCTTCTCCAAGAGTCTAATAGGAACCACACTTTAATGGTTCACCACTTTGAAGGGGATAAAAACATGGGATGAACTTGTAGACAAATTTGTGAAAAATTATTCCTATAACATTGACATAGACACCTCCATCACTAGCTTATGTACACTTACACAAGAATATGTTGGTGAAACTTTTATCCCATTTTTTCAATGATGGAGAGGCCTAGCAAGTCACTTCCACATAGAAAAACTTAAAAAAGAGAAGGCTGACATGTTTGTACAAACACTCCTAGGCCCATTGAAAAATGGCTTGTGAGTTCATTGTTGTACAACCTTCATGGACCTAGTCGAACAAGGCTTCCAACTTGAGAAAGCCCTTATTGCTAAGGGAAGATTAAAATATGGTCCTAAAAAAACAAATGCAATTCCACCCACCGACAAGAATAAATATTGGGTTAAGAATAAACATGTCACCAATGATGGCATTGTAGATGCTAAGGTTGTCAATGCAGTGGGTCCTGTGCTTACCCTTAAATGGGATCAACCACAAAATACATAGATGACCACATAGACCCATGCTACCAATGTTGTACAAACAAATCAAAATAACCAAGGTAATCAGAATAACCAAAATCAAAGTCAGCCCTGACAACCCAGACAATTCCCCAAGAGTCGCACATACACCCCCTTGGGTGAGCCCATTGAAGAAGTCCTCAAGAAACTCCTTCAAAATGGTGTCATCACACTTGAGGACCCAAAACCATATGACCCAAGGTAGTTTAAACCATTTTGGTGGAACAACAACACATTTTTTGATTATCATTGGGAAAAAGGACATAAAACCTCCTCTTGTCGACAACTAAAAACTTTGGTACAAGACCTTATCAAGAATCATACCATTGAGATAGGTGGACTACAATTTGCATCTAATTCGGACCATACCATACACAAGAACCCATTGCAGGACCATGGTTCTAGTAACCCTTCCACGTCAAAAGCCAATAACAATAATTGAGCCAACCATGCCCGTATTGCATATGACTATTCTGGTGGACTTATCATAAATCATATTAGACCAATTGTTGAACATGTTAACATAGTTATTGTTAGAAAGGCCCCTGAATGAATGTCACTACCCATGGGGGAAAAGTCACCATAGTCAGCTCTCCTCCTCCTAGATAACCAAAGATAACAATAGCTAGCCCGTCCACTCAACAATTGCAGTCCCATCCATTAACAAAAAAGTACCAGCCTAAAGGACATTTTAACCTCACTGACCAACTTGGGAAGACACCTGCACAAACTTCTATACTTGAGTTGCTCCGCATTTCCCCAATGCATAAGGCTATTCTCGACAAAAAATTACAAGACTCGTCTATTCCCCAAGACATTGATGTCAATCAATTTGAGGCCATGGTGGGATATCTTACCACTCCCCACCATATAAATTCTTTAGACCAAGACAACTCATCGTCTAAATCCAATCATAATGATTCCATTCACATTGAAGGATTTATCCATAAGCATAAGGTCAGATGAGTGTTAGTAGATGGTGGAGCAGGACTAGACATATGCTCCTTAAAATTGGTTAAGGCCCTATGATTTTCTGATGCTTTTGTAGATGCTACAAAGAGCATTGTTATCAAGGCATATGATGATGAAGAACGTTTCTCTTGGGGCGTAATTACACTTCCAATTCGTATCAAACTAGTCATTGTGGACACCACTTGTCAAGTCTTGGATGTAGAACTTCCATACAATATTCTACTTGGTTGACCTTGGATCCATGCCCTAAAAGTTTCCCCTTCCACCTATCACCAGTGTTTGAAGTTTCCATTTGACAGCACTGAGATTACCATATATGGAGACCCTAACCCATTTTAATATTGTACCAATTTGAGAGGTATCTTAGAGTGCCAAGTACTTATCAACTGTGAAGCTTCAACATCTTCATCCTCTAAATTCCTTGACCCCTCAACACTTGCAAAGCCTCCCACATCCACATCCAC
>VDFB02047230.1:391086676-391125953 GCA_007258455.2 Sequoia sempervirens
CTCTTCCACTCTTCTACTCTATCCCTCCCTCTCTCCCACTCTCTACCACCCTCTCCCACTCTCTCCCACCCTCTCCCTCCCTCTCTCCCACTCTATCCCACTCTCCCACCCTCTTCGACCTTATCCCACTCTCTTAGGTCACTCTCTCGCACACTCACTCCATTTATCTCTCTCCCCTATACCCTTAACCATGAAACCCTAAAGCCTTATAACCCTCTACCATAAACCCTTAACCCTTAAACCCTCTACCATATACCCTAAACCCTAAACCTTTAACCCTTAAACCATCTACCATCTACCATTAACCCTTAGGTTTATGTGTACACAAATCAAATATCCGATTTGCAAAACTAAAATCATACCATTACAAAACATCGTAATTTTTTTTCAAATGAATAAGATATCAGATTGTAACAGATATCAGATTTTTGGGCCATAGAAAAGCCCCATGCGGGTCATTTTGTGCATCCCAATGGACTCTACCTTTTGTTTGTAGGAGACACACATGGGGTTTCAAGCAAGAAGAGACAAAGATCAACTGTTTGGAGCATCTTCTATTGAAATTTGTCATAAGCAATGATTTTTTAGCATCTTTGATGAGGTATAATGGGGAGTAGCAGTCGTCAGAAGCAAAAACATAAGAGAAAGTGTACAAAAGAAGAAATTGAAGAATATAGAAAAAGAGATAGAGAAAGTCATAGGAAGAGAAGACAAGGTATGTTAAATATTGGTGAACCTAACCCCTATGGTCTTTCAAGTGAAGAGGAAATTGAAGATGTTCAAGGTGAAATTGTTGGAATTGAATATGTTGAACATGATATTCAAATTAGGAATGAAATTATTGAAATTGATAATGAAAATGTTCAAGGTGAAAATGTTGGATTTGAAGATGTTTAACATGATATTGAAATTGGGAATGAAATATTGAAATTGATAATGAAAATGTTGGATTTGAAGATGTTGAACATGATAGTGAAATTGGGAATGAAATTATTCAAATATATATTGAAAATGTTCAAGGTGAAAATGTTGGAAATGAAGATTTTGAACATAATATTGAAGCAAGTGTAAATCATGTTTCACCAAATTACATGAGAAATGAAGAACCTTGTATGGAAGAAAGACATATTCCAATTTCAAGACCTTCAAGAACCCCTAAATGGTTACTTGAATTTGATGAGAACATTATAAACAATTTTGAAGGCAAGAGGTCAACACGAACTGTTCGGTTGTTGGCTAGAAGACTTTTCAACCAATATTTTAGTGATAAGACATTGACCGAGTAATGCCAACTTTTTGTACAATTGCTAAAGATGCAAAAGATGAGACCTTTGCTAGCCAAATTGAAGATTCATATGAACAAGAAGATTGAAAAAAATTCTATTATTGTCAAAAATATTTTTAATGCTCTCAAGTCTATTGAAAAAAGTAACAAGGAAAAGGATAAGAGAGATGCTCAGAGAGTCATTACAACTGCCCTAGTAAGCCATAAATTGAAAAAGGGTCGCTTTATGAGACAAACTTGTATTGATTTTGACATAAATCATAAAAATTTGATAGAGCACTTGCATGAAGATAAAGCACGGATGATCCTCTTCAAAATGATACATGGTATTTTGTCGAGAGGCTTCCATGTGTTGATAAGAAGCTAACTAATAATGTAAAGTAGGTAATTCAGAAATTTTGGCATGATAACTCTAGAGTATCACCCAATGCAAAGGATTTTTTAAAGTTAAGTATTGGAAATCAAGACCATACACCATACATCCTAAACATTTCTTGGAATCAAGCCAAACAATAAGAAACCAAATTTTTATTGAAACACATAAAAATATGGAAACTTCACAAAGCACTTCTTTTGGAGGGTTTGAAGCCATTTTATTGTGTACCCTTTAAGATTCATAATACTCTGTTGCAAATACCATGTGGAGTTTTCAATGTACCATGAACTATTATGCTATATCCATTCTCTTTTGCATACTAATGAAATGTTGCAGGAGTGCGGTGCAATGCATCTTCCGAAATCATCAAGGGACTTGTTAGATCTTTTTTTATGTTCTAGAGATGATGGTTGTTTTTCTATAGAAATGATTGTTTAATTCAAAGTGCCTTGCCAATGTGGTGGCTTGTCAAAGTTTGTTCAATGTTTTCATGAGAGTTACTTAACATGAATTTGGAAAGAATCTTGTTGAGAAAAAAAGAGATATGAGATAGTCAAATATACTTTGCAAAGTGGAGGTGAAGGTTCTAGATGTGAGTTGGTTACAAAAGAATGCAGTGTTGCTGATTTTATTTCAGATTTTAAGGACAATCTTTTCTACAAGTATGCAAGGCATAGTCATAGGTCTTAGTGGTTGTATCAATAATTTAGGATATGTAAGGACTCTTTTATGATTGGTACTATTATATCAGTGGTTGATTTTACAGAAAACTACACATTGCAACCACAAAATGAGGTACAATCTCAGTATTAAAATTCCATTCAGATTGCTATTTTTGTCCATATAACGTTTAGACATGCACTTGATAGTACAGAGGAGGATCAAAAGATAATCAGAGAGTATCATTTTTATATGAGTGATGATAGATCTCACTCGTCTGAGTATGTCCAACATTGCTTCGAGAATTTTTTTGAGTTCTTGCAGGAGCATGATATAGCATTGGGCCGACATCTAATTTGGTCAGATAATTGCATAGGTCAATTCAAGAATGCTTATATGTTTTATTGGTTTAGTAGAATGCATGTAGAGAGGGGTCTACCTCATATATGGAGTTCTTTTGAAGCTGGACATGGGAAAGGGGAGCATGATGGAGTAGGTACATGCATAAAGAGAGCTCTAGTTAAGGAGAAATTGAAGATTTTAGGAGCAAAATTGAGCGATGCACATTCTATAGTTGATTAGTGTAGTTTAGCATTGTCACGGGGAGGGACACTTGATTCAACAATGCGTAGATTAGTTTGGTTCGTTGAGGAGGGTATAGTGGGAGGCAGATTGGATTGTCATACAATCAAAGATTCTTCAAAGATGCATTCATTTTGAAGCTCAGATGCAGGCACATGGACCATTTGGACACAAGAGTTGGCTTGTTTTTGTCAGAGTTTTATTTAGTGCGAGTGGGATCAATGCGAGTCAAGTGAGTGGGTGGATACATGGTACCATAGTATCTAACTCCTTTATCTCAAACAATATCCATGACAAATGAAACAATGGAAATTTCAGTTGATTACAACCTACTTTCAGATCTACTACAGCTAGGACATATTTTTGCAGTTGTTGCACCGTAGGAGAATGAAGAGAGATTAGACTATTAGTTGGCTTGATGTGTGTGGGTAAAGAATAAGCTAACACAACCGATGGAAGATGATGATGGTTTCATGTATCCTACAGGTTCAGTTGTGGTTGCAAGAACTTGGTTGTGAACATACATGATTAGAAAGAATGGCATACCTGCATTTGAAGACTACAAGAAACACAAAACCATTCTCATGTATTCACACCTTGTTATAGCAACAAATGTTAAGTTTTTGAAGCATCATGCCAGACCAAAGATGAAACAACTATGGACACTTAGTAATGTTGATCATGAAGCAATATTGGATACTCTTAAGCAAAGAGATGACCCTTCAGGCACACTTGAATAACATTTTCAAGAATGGAAGGTAGAATGCTTATGTTCATTATGAATAAGTTCATTAGTGTTCTTTATTTAATACTGAGGTGATCCCACAATAGTGGTTTACAATTTTTGGCCAAACTGGACACTGAAATATATCTTTTTAACTAAATTTTCACTTTCGGGCACCTATAGCAGCTAAACCATGAGGAATTTGAAAATGATGCAAACTAGAGATTCATGAAATTTTGTCTATAGATTCTAAATATATTTTTTTCAAAATTTTTGGAATCATATTGTACTTCTTTTTCCATCTCCCTTTAAAACTAGTTTTTTTTAGAAAACAACATTTTAAAAAGTGGTGCTCACCATATAACGCATAACTTTTTTTCCATGAAGGATAAAATTCCAATTCTTTTGAATTTAGATTTTCAACTCTGATATCTAGTGCTTCCACTTGGTTAGATAGTTTTTTATTGAATATTTTTTCTTTAATCAAGTTCTAAATTCAAACCAATTATAATTCAGACATAGCGTGATCGTATAATGCGTAACTTTTTTTGTATGTATCAAAATTAAATTTTTTTCTTTGTTGGATCAATGACTTCAATATCTGGTGCACTGGTATTTTTATTTTTATTTTTTTAATAATTTTCTCTTTTTCCACTTGTGCAGAACAAAGAGCTTGATTTTCAGTGAAAAACCTACATTCACGAGAAATAAAAATAAATATAATAATAAAATTAAATTTATTTAAAATTATACTTTTTGGGAAGCTTATAATAAGGACTACATACTTGCAAAAATAAATTTTATATGAATTCATTTGATCCCCCAAAAGGTAAATCAAAAGATGTTTTTTATCAGCATTTTGATAGGTGTAAAGGAGACTCTGTTATTGGTATAGTTTAAAACTAGCAGGGTTCTATCCAAGGGGGTTTGATTTAAGGTAGTTTGATCAAACCCTCTTCAATTGGAATTCTTTAAATGGAACTTTTCAAGGCTTAAATCATTATATTTTCTAAAAATATGTGAATTCAGCAAAAATTAATTCCTCCCAGAAATTGTAAACCACTATTGTGGTAGCACCGACTGATATTTTATATACTATTGCAATGTAGGTGTCTTTAATAGTGATATTTTGTATGTACTTTTGTGATATTTTTGGCAAGATTGATCATGGACTTGCTGCAACAATAGCCAACTCTGATCCTTTCAAAGAGGTATGCATCCTTTATAGTTTGCATCACCAAGTCATCATCATTCAAGTTGTTTAGATTAATATAGATATGTTAGTCTAAGCATATTTTCTATTGTGACAATATAAATTTCTCATTTTCCCACTTTTGTGATATTCCTGGCACGATTGATCATGGACCTGCTACAACAATAGCCAACTCTGATCCTTTCGAAGAGGTATTCATATTTTATAGTTTGCATCACCAAGTCATCATCATTCAAGTTGTTTAGATTAATATAGATATGTTAGTCTAAGCATCTTTTCTATTGTGACAATATAGATTTCTCATTTTCCTACTTTTGCGATATTTCTGGCATGATTGATCATGGACCTACTACAACAATAGCTAGCTCTGATCCTTTCAAAGAGGTATGTATCTTTTATAGTTTGCATCACCAACTCATCATCATTCAGGTTGTTTAGATTAATATAGATATGTTAATCTAAGCATCTTTTCTATTGTGACAATATAGATTTCTCATTTTCCCACTTTTGCGATATTCCTGGCATGATTGATCATGGACCTACTGCAAAAATAGCCAGCTTTGATCCTTTCAGAGAGGTATGCAACAGATTACAACAATATAGATTATATAGATTGGTTATTCTAAGCATTTTTTATAGTTTGCATTACCATCTCATCATATTTTGTGTCATTTAGAATAATATAGATTGGCTATTCTAAGCTACCTTCATGGTTTGTACAGGTGCTTGTTAGTCCAAAATGTGAACATACTACTATTGTTGAAGACTATGCCCTGAATGCCTCTAATAGGAAAATTTTGTAAAATTTGAATTCTCAAATTGGAAACAATGTAAAATGGTCATAATTGTGTATGGCCATAATCTATACCCAGTGATGTTTTTTGAAACATGGGTCAAATTTTTGGCATTGTATAAAGGGTATGTTTAAAATGTAAAGGGGTCTGTATTTTGGAAACTCATAGGTTTTGTAAAGGGGTCTATTTTTGTACTTAATCGAGCTACAACCAAAGGTTTTCTTCCTGGTTCTTTCCTGTCGATATGCTCGTTTGAACCAGGTTTTGTAATACTATCTAGTCCTCTCTCGTACTATCTCTTACTCTATCTCTTACTCAAAGAGTAAGGAGAGAGCTTAACACATCTATGTTTTTTGAAGAGACATACATATACTAGCAATCACATGTGAAGATGTAATGGGCACATCGATAGGTGCAATATGAAATTGTGTATGCTACAATTGAAGTAATTGCAAGAAGTCTTGTTATGGTGAAAGTTTTATTAGAGAATACATAATCATTTTTTCTTAAAGAAGAAGTATTAATAGGTATTAATTTTGAAGTGAATTTATAACATAGGCAAAGCATTTGTAAATCAATGTGTGTGTAATTTTAACAATAAAATTTGTGCATACCATGTCATTTCCCATAGAATTTTGTGTCTATTTTGAAGAAATATCTTGATACATGTACATAGTGACTCAACATGTAAATTCAAGCTCATATCTCTATCCTTTTATCAATTTGCATACTTAAATCACTATACAATTAGCCCTATCATATTCTTATTCACACACATCTATACATTTACCTTATTTTCCCATTTATCACATTCCTTAATGAGTATGCCCTCATTTATCCATTAGCCACCTGGAATTGATTGTTAGCCACTTAGATTTAACTATTAACCCATTCTAGGACACTTCTTCAATTGCAAGGGTGACCTCATGGTCACAAACCTATTCCCTTTCATTTTAAAATTCAAAATTCAAAATTTTGGCTAAGTGGCGTCATTCACCCACTTTGAGTTGACTAAACACATGTTTGACATAATTTGATGATATACGCTAGCATTAATAACATACAATGTATTCATTATAATCATGAAAACATTCATTTATCTTATATCATTGGAGCAATTAATAGTGAGACATTTTGATTCAAAGCAATAAAAATGAGTAACAAATTTGAACATCTAGAGTGCTTACCAACTATTTTTAATCTTGTTTCACTTTTTGGGGATTGATCTAGGAGAACTTGCCTCCCCATGAGAAATCAACAACCCTTATGATATTTCTAAATACCACCAAGTCCCTAGATATTCAAGAGTAAATCAAAGATAAACATTCATACCCTTATCAACCCTTAATTATCTAATACCCCTATCAACCCTTAATTATGTTAGGTAGATTGTGTTTGATTGCATTTACTTAATTATCCTAGGTTAACTTCATAAATAAATTTTTTCTTTTCTTTATATTTTGTTGAGCCCAAACAATCCTACACTTGATCCAACCTTCTTTTTAGGGTTTTATAATATTAAGGTTTTCAAATCTACAATTTTCTAAGTTTACATTCTATTTTTAAATTTGAACTTTCTTATACATCCTTGTACATCATTGATACATTTTTCTATTAGGTTTTTCATTTTTTATGTTAAGATATAGTAAATTATATTCACTTGCAATTTGATGTGTAAATCTCTTGTATTGTTAGAATTAGTACTTGAATGACCATGAGGTGTTGAGGGAAATATTTTTTTCATTAGTATTCTTTGGAATGCTTGGGATATTGTTGTAATGTCATTGAATAAAGAAGGTCATCAATGGGAGTCACACAATCATTGCCATCAATGAAATTGACCATCTCTCACATGTAATGCTTGGGAGTTACATTGGGAGAAGTGGATCATCTTTCCATAATGTTATGGGTTCCTAATTAGTTGATATGTTCATAGTGGAGGGCTAGTTTTGGGAATTTATTCTCTCGACGAGTTATTGGTCAAATACATTATCTATTCATGGATTCTATCTTGAGTTAAAGGTCTAAAAATGGTGGTTTTTTTCACTTGAAAATAGAGTTTTTACCCTAGGGTTTGAAAAAATCTCTGAGATACCAGAAGTTTCTTTGTTTTCTAAGCATATTGGGGCCTAAATAAAGGTGTCTAAGGTGGTGGCAGAGTTTGAAAGGTTGTGGAAGTGCTACATCCAATAAACTCTCAAAAATTACACTAAAAACAAGGGTTTTTTGATTTGACAGTTATAGGTCTATACAAATGGAATCCAATTGCAGAATCTTTGTTTTCTTGGCAATTTATTTGCTGCCCCAAGGTTTTAGGGGTTTGTGTGGTGTTTGAAGGTATGTTGCTTTGCATTTTTGGGCTAGTTGAGTAGCCTGTTCAAGGGTGAATGTATAGGAAGTCAATGATGGTCCAAAGGAGTCTATTTTTTTTCTCATATATGTTGTGAAACTTGGATATGGGTGTTTGAATTAGTCATGTGTTTGTCTAGTGTTTTGGAAAATTGTGGAGTAATTAGACAAAAACTAGTTTCTCACTATTACAAGGGTTTAAGGGGGTTAAAGAGGGAAATGTTTATTTAGTTGCTTGTCAACTTTTAAGGGAGTTTTGGACTATCCAAAGAGTTCAAAATAATCTTGTTAGATTCCTCAAGTAGGCAGGTTGCAAAGATTTTGTGATTGTCCCCTTGTGTCTGCATCAATTTTTCACCTAATTTCACTCGATCCAATGTAGCTCAAAGTGGTTCAATGTATTTCATTGCAAAAGAGGAACATCCCTTGCATAAATGTACCCATCCGGACTTGTTGGAATAGTATGTTTGGTCGTACGAGTTGTGGAATGAAAGTTGCACCACTTTGCAACTTTACACTGCTTGCATCTAACAACTTTTCCCTCCATTGAAAATTCATCACCATAGGAAAATGCCTTTGAGATAGAAAAAACCGAGAGAGGTTTTTGTAGAAGATCCCAACACAATCCCATAGCCTTAGACAGAGAGTCTGTAAGCATCACGGTCTTTGAGAAATAGCCCTTCAAAGATTGCTGCCTTTTAGCACTTTGGACTCTTAAAGGAAATCGTCGATCCAATGTAGCTCAGAGTGATTTGACGTATTTGGGTGCAAGAGAGGACCATACCTAGCATAAATGTACCCATCTAGATGTGTTTGAACAGTTTGTTTGGTCGTACGAGTTGCGGAATGAAAGTTGTACAACTTTGCAACTTTACACTACTTGCATTTGGCAATTTTTCCCTCCACTGAAAAGTCATCACCATAGGAAAGCACCTTCGAGATAGCAAAAAATGAGAGGTTTTTGGAGATGGTCCAACATGATCCCATAGCCTCAAATGAAGAGTCTGTAAGCATCACAGTATCCGAGAAATAGATCTTCAAAGATTGTTGTCTTTTAGCACTTTGGACTCTTAAGGGAAATCATTGGTCCAATGTAGCTTGGAGTGATTTGGCATGTTTGGGTGCAAGAGAGGACCACCCTAGTGTAAACGTACCCATTCGGATGTGTTGGAACAGTCTGTTTGGTCGTACGAGTTGCGGAATGAAAGTTGCACTACTTTGCAACTTTACACTGCTTGCATCTGGCAACTTTTCCCTCTACTAAAAATTCATCACCACAGGAAAACGCCTTCGAGATAGAAAAAACTGAGAGAGGTTTTTGTAGATGGTCCCAACATGATCCCATATCCTCAGATGGAGAGTCTTTAAGCATCATGGTATATGAGAAATAGATCTTCAAAGATTGTTGTCTTTTAGCACTTTGGACTCTTAAGGGAAATCGTCAGTCCAATGTAGCTTGGAGTGATTCGGGTATTTGGGTGCAAGAGAGGACCATCCCTAGCATAAACATACCCATCCAGACATGTTGGAACATGTTGTTTGGTCGTATGAGTTGCAGAATGAAAGTTGCACCACTTTACAACTTTACACTGCTTGCATCTGGCAACTTTTCCCTCCACTGAAAAGTCATCACCATAGGAAAACACCTTTGAGATAGAAAAAACCGAGAGATATTTTTGTAGATGGTCCCAACATGATCCCATATCCTTAGACGAAGAGTCTGTAAGCATCACGGTCTGTGAGAAATAGACCTTCAAAGATTGTTGCCTTTTAGCACTTTGGACTCTTAAGGGAAATCGCTGGTCCAATATAGCTCAGAGTGATTCAACATATTTGGATGCAAGAGAGGACCATCCCTAGCATAAATGTACCCATCCAGACATGTTTGAATAGTTCATTTGGTCATACGAGTTGTGGAATGAAAGTTGCACCACTTTGCAACTTTACGCTGCTTGCATCTGGCAACTTTTCCCTCCACTGAAAAGTCATCACCACAGGAAAACGCCTCCGAGATAGCAAAAACTGAGAGAGTTTTTTGTATATGGTCCCAAAATGATCACATAGCCTCAAATGGTGAGTCTGTAAGCATCACGGTCTCTGAGAAATAGACCTTCAAAGATTGCTATCTTTTAGCACTTTGGACTCTTAAGGGAAATCACCAATCCAATATAGCTCAGAGTGATTCGGTGTATTTGGGTGCAAGAGAGGACCATCCATAGCATAAACATACCCATTCAAAAGTGTTGGAATAGTTCATTTGGTCGTACAAGTTGCAGAATGAAAGTTGCACCACTTTGCAACTTTACACTGCTTGCATCTGGCAACTTTTCCCTCCATTGAAAAGTCATCACCATAGAAAAAGGCCTCCAAGATAGCAAAAACTGAGAGAATTTTTTGAAGATGGTCCCAACACAATCCAATAGCCTCAGACAAAGAATCTGTAAGCATCATGGTCTCTGAGAAATAGCCCTTCAAAGATTGCTGCCTTTTAGCACTTTGAACTCTTAAGGGAAACTAGTGGGCAACATAGTTAACTTCTTCACAAACTTGGTTTGAAGTAATTTCATTCTTTTTTGTGCATTTAAAATGGATTTTTAAGCCTTCCACCCTAAAAGTGACCTATAAATAACTTCAAACACCTTAACTACCTCATTCTTATTCATTTTTTTTGCAAACAAGCATTTTCATTCCAAGAGGTTGAGCTTTCATTTTTGCTTGTTGGATTGAATGCAGACCGTGACACAACTTTATTTTTTCAAAAATTGTTCAACATCATTGAACTAAGAATTTATCACACATCTGTAGAGAAACAAAGGAGTACCACAAAATAAAACACATTACACTTTAGTTCTCACTGACTTGATGTACTCTTCAACATCTCTCTTCTCTAAAAGCGACCTCTATATCACTTCAAACACCTTAACTACCCTAAAAGAAACCTCTAAATCACTTCAAACACCTTAACTACCTCATTCTTATTCATTTGTTTTGCAAAAAAGCATTTTCATTCCAAGAATCTGAGCTTTCATTTTTTCTTTCAAAGAAAAATCTCCCTATGCCACTGTTACACTGCATAGGTAAACCAGGTTTTGTATTTGGGCCTATATTAAGCTACCACTCTCAAGACCAATGTAACAATGATACTAAATAACTTTTGAGACTGAAAGAAGATATCTGTTAACTCTTGAGTGTACTAAAAGAATTCTTATGATTTTTGAAGAATGTTGATAACTCTAATTAGTTGTCTTATTTTTTCAATATCATACAAATTGAACCCTAGCATCAATAGAATTTTTATATCAAGCTACCACAATTCATGTTTCAACGATGAATATTTATCATGCAAGTTTTAAATGGAATTCGAGTTTATAGTTTTTTTTTTGTTTATATGATGTTATGTGATATTCTAATCGTAATTCATGCTTCTAGGCTGCACATCTATATATATATTATTTTTACATGTTTTCTCCATTGTTCGGCCCCTACACTACAAGTAAATGGCTGCATAGCATGTGGAATGAGGGGGCAGCAAGCCTGAGACCCCTTTAAAGTTTGTTTGAGTGCTTTCTTTTCATTTTTTCTAAGCTTTGTTCCAAGTTTCCTCAAAGAAATGTGGTCTCATAGAATTCCATGACAAGCTAATGCAATTGATAGCTACTCCTAGTTATTAGTTATGTAATGTGAAGTCATTGCATAACTGCTTAGGTTGACTTTGATAAAAACTATATTTTTATTGATTTTTTTTTATCTGTCAACATCTAGTTGTTACTTATGCAATGTGAAGTAATGTTTTGAGTTTGAAAGATTTGCAATGCAATGTAATCAACAATATGAATATAAACTACATAATATTTAACCATTCTTTTATGCTATTGTACATTGATATTTAATCATTGCTCACTTGATTAAATTTTCATAGAGTTTAATCATGCACATGAGGAGGAAATTAAATTTCGATTGTCAACTTCTATATATATCAAATTATCCAATAATCAAGTGTATGTCCATATACAAAAATGGCATCAACGCCAACTCAAACAAAGTCTTACAATATGTGGCATATGCCATCTCGGTATCTATTCAAAATTTACATGCCAAAATATCTATCTCATCCTAAACTACTGGTGGATCATCAAAATGGAGCCTCTTTGAAGCACTTGTTGGCTCTGAAGGTAGCTGCACAAGAAAAATTCAAACCACAATTGAGATTAGTTATAATATATAGTTTAAAATTGAATAATTAACATAAAAATGAATACACATTGAATTATAATTGAACTCTAAAATTGAAATCTTGATTACCTGAAATATACGTCTCTTTGAAGGATCGGGAGTCCTAGAATATACCCCTCTCAAAGAACTAACCAAACCAATTTTTGTAACTTCAATCTATATATGTGAAAAAAAACATGAAATTGATCCAAGTTAGCATAGAATTGTCAGTAATAAGAACATATTTACCAAGAACAAAATAAAATAAACACATACCTCTTTAGGCTGATCTTTTTTTGTATCTCCTTTAGGTGTTTCAACACCTCCTCCTTGAGGTGTTTAAACACCTCCTCCTTCAGGTGTTCGAATACCTACTCCTTCAGTGTTGTGGCACTTCTCAACAATGATGTATAACTCACAACCACCTATACATAAAAATGACAAGTACATATAAAACTACGAATCTATGTCAATGTATGCATAATCGATAAAAGATCTTATAAATCTTAATTCAATCAAATTTGAGTTCAATTACCTTTCCCTTATCTAACATTGTGCCTCCATAGTCTATAGAGCATTGAACCTCACTCGCACTAGGTGTTTCCTACAAGCAGAGAATAAGATAAACATATAAGTTAATATATAATTTCATTAATGACAATTCAAATGACAAGCAAGTATACAGTAAAAAAATGTAAATGAGTGAGTGCGAAAATACATACTGTGTGCATCTCAAGGCCAAATGAAATGGCCCTAAGGGTGCTATCAGTCATCTGTGTGAGCTCCTCCTTAGACATTAACTATTAAATAGACCATGTAAATAAATACTAGTACTTGATACTATCTCTTATTAATATTCATTTAAAAAAAAATGCAAGTTATGAATTTACACCTTAAATGTAACCTATGTAACTACTCCAATGTCCACCTCTCTAGTAGGAGAGGACTCTGTAGGGTTTTCTCCACTCCCCTGCATGTGATTTGCTATAATCTCCACATCCTGGATGTCATAATCAGAAGTGTCTAATGGTTACTTAGGGGGCTGTACAATAGGACCCAAGCATATTTGCTAGCACGTATTGCAAATATGTGGCACATAAATATGTGGACCTGAGGAGGAGGATGCAGCAGCACTAGATCCATCACCAAGATCACCAGATTGTGGTTAAGCTACTAAAGAAGCATGGGAAACCAAAAGACCACTCAAAGAGTGAATGTCCTAGATAGTTTGTGTGGTTGCATCCTCCGTAATATCTGGATGTTGTACTAGAGGTGGTGGAGGAAGGGGAGGAAAGGGAACATGTGGGCACCTGACTACTCTAGTTGCCCTTGGCCTATCCTAGGGAATACCTCCACCAACGCCTTGGAAGGGTTTAATGTCAAAGTAATTGACATGATGCCCTAAGAAAAACTCAGCATATAATTTTTTAATAAAGTAAAAAGGTACATCAAGATTATTGTTGGGTGGTTTATCAAAAACCATACACCAACGATCCCAAAAGTTATCTACTATGCCCCTATGCGTGTACCATTTTATAGAAAGTTTTGGTTTGTTAACATTAACTGGAAAACCAGTGCTAGGGTTAATAAATAAAGAGGCTATTTGGGATTTTTTTATTTTTAGATCTTTCACATCATCATAAGACAATCCACATGCATAATATTCCATCATGGTTTCTTGCCACGAATGAAAGGAATTATGTTGGGTGGAGAGGGTTTCTACCTTTGTAATTATTCCTTTCAATGTGGTTGAAATACGAGATAATCGAGGGATTTTCTTATAAACATCACAAATTCCCCTCAATTGCTCCAATTTTTCATGAATTAAGTCTTCAATTGATGGCTGCAGAGGTGGTGGAGCATTTGACATTTCTGCATTTTGATTCTCAGCTGGTGGATTTTCATTCTCAACTAGTGGAATTTGTGCATTCTCATTCTCAACAGCCATAATGCCTGATTAAAGTTAAAAAATAATTAATCTAATTAAAATTAGACAATATAAATGAAAATATTATAAAAATACCCTAGTTTTAAAAAAAATCCAAAAAAAACCCTACTTTTTAACAAAAATATATAAAATTCTCTAATTTTTAATACAAATACATAAGAAACACTATTTTTAAATCAAAATCCATAAAAAACATTCATTTTTTTATCAAAATCCATTCTAAACTCAATTGTTTCATAAAAATTCAATCAAAAACCCTATTTTGAAGAAAAATCCACAAAAAACATTCATTTTTTTATCAAAATCCATTCTAAATTCAAAATTTTCATAAAAATCAATCAAAAACCCTATTTTGAAAAAAATCCACAAAAAAATTCATTTTTTATCAAAATCCATTCTAAACTCGATTTTTCATAAAAATTCAATTGAAAACCCTATTTTAAAAAAAAATCCTCAAAAACCCATATGAAATTATTCAAATCTAAATCAAAATTGAATCAAATCAAATAAAAATAAAAAAAATTACCTTTTCAAATCGGATATCCATTACGCGAAGAATCAATTCACTGTGCACCCGCAGGTTGTTGACTGTGAAATAACTTTAAAACAACGATTGAGTTTTTTTATATATGCTTTTTACAAATCGGATATCTGATCCAAATTAGATATCCGATTTGTAAAACTAGGTTTGGTGTTTTCTATGGTGGTGTGTACTGACACTCGAGCCTAAAAACTGTCAACAAGTTATTTTCGCATTTTTCGGTCGATGAAAGACATGTTTTTTCCTCATTGCCACTTTCTGGCTGACCATGATCCTACACATACCCATATATATATTGATGAATAGGCAGCTATGTATATTAAAATAAAGATAAATTTACATATTCACAAAAAAAGGTGGGTGGTAAGAAGGCACACCCCGAGAGTCATATGGGAAAAGCCCAGAAAAACCAAAAAATCAACTAGTCACATTGGTCAAACCAGAAGTCCATGATTACAAAACATATAAAAAGGGCCATTAAGTGGTGAAAGCAATGCCAGCAGAGCCAGGAGGGTCTCTATCATCCATTTTCTCCCCCCATACATCAGCAGGGTCTAGAGACGTTAGGAGGAGGACCCCAACCATCATCAACATCATTTTCCTTCTATTTATCTTTATCCTTATGTCGGGGTGAGATTGCAAGTGCCATATGCATAAAACTTTTACCAGAATCTAGCCAACCAGAGCCAAAAACAAGAGTTTCATTAGAGGGCTAGCCGGAACATCGCCACTGCTTCTTGAAACACCACCAGAGGGCCATCCCTGGCTAGCCCGCAACGGAGGAGAGTGGGCCACTCTTGCAGGTATATATTTCACTCCTCTCCTAATAGAAAATTATATTTTTAATGTTTATAGAAGAACTATTTAGTCTATTTTTAATTGTGATCTTAAATTTTTTTAGGTACTTGTAAAGATGGCCCACAATAAATAGGATTTTGTGTGGGTTTCTCTATAATTTGTTCCAAGGAAGTAATATTCTTATCAATTACTCTAAATCTGCTAACTAGTTCTTTTACCACCTCGGAGACTTACAATAGAGCTGACTAGTGTAATCGAGAGAGCAGTCGATGGAGTTGGTTCAACTTTAAGTGCAAGTTTTTTTTTTGGACCTATTTGGAGCATATGCAATCAATGAAATTGCTATAAATGAAAAGGGAATGCTTGAGGCATCATTAAAAATGCCACACTCGTCGAGTGCAATCATTGTATGTGTTGTGATTCATAGTTATGGAAATAGGGGAATTATTAATCTTCCTCATTTTGCTAGTGAATGGATAGAGAGCACTATCCCAAAAGGGCGATGGATAGTCACCCTTGGAGTTACTAACCCAGAAAGAGTAAGCCATTCCAAAAATTATATTACTCAATCCTTTTGGATTCCAAGAATAGGCACTCAAGCTAGATTTGTGAAGGGATCTATCTTGACAATGAACTTGGGTGAAAAATGTAAAGCCCTACATATATGGAAAAGAATTATTGGCCAACTATATGAGAAAGGAGTGGACTAGCAAGCAAGGTAGTCAGGACTTTCATACAAGGTGGGTGGAGTTGAGGTTACTTTGATATTCACTTCTTTCCCTGAAGAAGATGAACTTTTCTATTAATTTAGTATGAGTAATATTATTTGAGTTACTTTAAATACAATCACCATGATACACCAAAGCTATTCAGCAGAAAGTCCAAGCCATTTTGTGAATTGGTCACATCATTATTGTGAAATTGATAATGGTTAACCACAAATGTTGGATTTTAGTTTGGATAGACACAAAAAATAAGAAATATTTTACTTTAAACTTGTCTTAGTTGAAAGATATCTCAAAGGAAAACATGTCTTTTATCTAACCTAAAACATAAGTACACTTATAGGGGCAATTTGCTTACAGAATGAGAATAAATAAATTATGAGGTAAGAAACCTTTACAAAAGGTTTTATTATGCCAGTGTATTATTGAACAACACAATTATTAATATGACAATTGTTAGTCAATTGGTTGATATGGAACGGGGCCAGAGAAAAGAGTTGGGATCAAGTGCAGTTGGGTTGAGAGTGCATTGATAATGTGAGTACAAGCTTGAAAGCCTTCATTAACAAAAATTCTAACCCAGATTAAAGTTCTAGTGGACTAAAAACCCTTAAGATTATTGGAGTAAGAGCTTGACCTATTTCAAAAGATAAAGAAAATATCACATGTCCTAAAATAGAAATCATAAACATAGATAAATATGGACAAGCAATTAAATTGGTTGTAATTTAGTTTTAACATGCAAAACTATTTGCAAAATTGAATTATGAAGCAACATCTATAGATAGAATTTATAAGAATATATTGCTTCAGTTGCAAATTGGTGAAAGAACTATGCCCTGTGGATTCATTTGAGACTCAAAAGCTTACAATTAAATATATCCAAGTGACCATCAACCTTAACAATTAGCGAGCAACACTTACCACACCCATATTCATAACCACGGTCCATAGAAAATTTTGAGTAAATATTGCATAAGATAGTGTCTCTATTCTTTTGAAATCCTTTAAGACTAAACTCTATAAATTTTCATAGGCTCCATTTGTGTGATACAAGTTCTAAAGGAAATACCTGATGGTGTAATATCTCAAACTAAATTATCAAGAAAATTTTTTCCCTTTCATGATTTCCATGTGAACAAACATTTCATCAAACACTTATTCTACTGCTGTTCTGAGTGTAAATACAAATTATTTCTGCCAAAAAGATAATGTGTTGTGAATATAGAACCAAAAGTAACATTGAGGGAAACAACGAACAAAGCTTTTTGGAAGAATGAAACCCTAGCGCTGATTTACTGTGTTCTTCTGCAATTTCTAAGTTCTCTTGTTTGTCTAGTTCATGAATCCTTTTGAGGATTCATTTGTCACTACCTTAGCCTCTTGTGTTCAGAAAAAAAGGTTGATGGGGAGTTTAAAAAACAAACCATGTTTTTGAAGACTGTGGCTAGGAAAATGATGGTTTCTAATATTAGCAGTTCCAGGGATTCTACCACAGTTTTGGATGATTTGGAGGAAAATATGGCTATGGAGGGAGAAAATAATGCAAATCTAGTTGCAACAACAAATGAGATAGATGGTTTGATGAACAAGGCTTCCAACCAAATTTCTAAAAGAGAAGGAAGGAGGCCAGAAGATTCAAATGAGGAAAAAGGTAAAACCCTAGAGTTTCAACTCCCTAATGAAGTTGTAGATCTCATTGCTGAACACCAAAGTAAAACTGTTATTTTGATTTTTTTGTGGGGAATACCTCCAAAATCATAATTTTACAAATGGGCCAGAATAATTTTACTTCCACCCCGAAGGACCTTCTCACTCCCGTTACCCAATGTGGTTGGAATTTCCATTTTTCAATTTAGTTTTCAGTCCATATCTTAAGGATATTATGGAACAACTAGGTAAAGTTATTTGGTGCAAACAGAGTTCCGATAAGTTTTCCAATCTAAGAGTTCTTCTGAGAGTTTGTGTAGAGGTAGGCTTGAACAAACCTCTGCCAAACTATATTAAATTATATGGCCCTAGTTTTGAAATTGGTCAGCCAATGGTTTATTTGAATAATCCCAATGCCTATTTCTTCTGTCGACAAGAGGCTCGTTTGATCCAAGACTGTCGCATTAGGAAAAATAGGTCTTCGTTCTCTCCTTCACAAGCTCCCCCAGCCAAGGTTGTCTCTAGTCCCACCTTACAGTCCAAGCTAGTTATCAACACTTCACCACCTATGTCTAATCAAATGGAGAGTAGTATCCCCTCTTCTATCCCTCACACCCCTTCTGAAATTCCTGAGATGGCCAATGCTTCTTATAAGGATGTTGTTATGAGTGATGATTAGAGAACTATTTGAAAACAAAGAGAACCTTCTTCCCCTTCCTCAAATTCTCATTCCCCTCATTTTGAACCTGTTGCTCTAATTTCAACCAAGTTGTTGAAATGTCCTAGAAGATCTTTTTCTCCTCCTAATTCTAGACAATGTTCCAGATCTCCTCCTAGTGGTTCAATTGAGAAATCGTTCAATGATCAAGAAGTTCTTATCTCTAATTGCTTTGGATTTTTTCCACAAGAGGAGGATGAATCTCTTGATGTTTCTCCATAAAGTTCACAATATTATCTTAGAACATGAGAGGGATTTCCCACCCTCATCACAAATTTAAAGTTAAGGAAACTCTTGAGAAATGGAAACCAGATGTGCTTTGTTACAAGAAGTTAAAATTGGCAATGAACATTTAGATATGTCTCTTTTCAATCTATGGAACAATGCTCTATTTTTTCATACCTTGCATAATGAGGGCAGCAGTGGGGTTGTTCTTGGATTGTTCCCTTCAATTTCCAAATATTTTATTGATAAGGGTGAGGACCCATCCCATAACTGTGTTTGGGCCCTCACCTTTATCAATGGACAACCCCTTGGTTTTTGTTCAATCTATGCTCCTAATAATCTAAAAGAAAGAGTTTCTCTTTGGAACTGGATGTCCAAGAACCTTCGTATTGCTGATTGGGTGATGGGAGGAGATTTTAACATGGTGGAACATCATGAGGATCGTAGTTGATTTAGTCATTTTAAGCTCAGTCAGGAAGAATTTGAAAAAATGGATTTATTGTAGAAATGTACTTGGAGTTTTTGATCTTATCCATAAAAAATTATCTTGTCATGCCAAAAATTGGTTCGCCTGGTCTAATTGCAGACCACATGTAATGAGAGGAAGTTGACCAGATTGGATTGTTTTTACTTATCTCACATTTTATAGTTAGATAAATTGTTTCAATATTTTTTGATACTAGTGGACTATTCTACAACTTTATCTAATCAGTTTCCAATTGTTTGTTTATTTTCAACTTGTGAGAGTACTAATACCGAGTCTTCTCAACTCCCTTTCAAGCTGAATATTTCTCATCTTAAAAATAAAGATTGTGTTTCATCCCTAGTTGGGATTTGGAACTCTATACCTAAACCTAATGAAGGAGAGTCATGGATGAGATGGTGGATTTCTGCTATAGAATAATGTGTTTAGTTTCTTCATTCATTCAAAAGAAGAATGGCTTGGAAACATAAGCGATGTGAGAAATCTCTCCAAGGACAGTTAGAGCTTGCCAAAACTAAACTTAATCTTGCTCCTCATGATGAATCTCTTCAGAAACATACTGTTGTTACAAAAGCTCAGCTATGAAAACTTGACCATTATAGAGGTCAGGGTGCCAAAATTAGAGCCATAATTCAATGGATCAAGGGAACAAGGGGTCTAAGTATTTCTTTAATCATATTAACTATAAGCATTAAAAAAAAAATGAAGCTATAAAGGATGAAAATGGGTATCATACTACTCAGGATAAAATCATTAAATTATTTGGGTACATGTGCAGGATCATCATGGAAAAAATAGGCCTTTAAGTGGCAAAAAATTTAGAAAAATCAGAGTTAGGAAACTTGACGTAAAAATTTGAATAAGTTATATATATTATTTCAAAAATATGTAAGAATAGAATCTGTAGCAAATTGAATATAGTTTCTAAACTAATAGTTTTGTTTTAAAAACAAAAATCTATTTGGTGAAAATTTGAAATTTCAATGCAGTGGTACTTAAATTTCAGGGAAAAATAAGAAGTAGGTGTCTGTTTGACCACCCTAACCATAATAAAATGATAATATTTTTTTATAATATTTTAGATCTAATTAGAGGACTCATGCCCCAATGTGATGCATATTTTTTTGTAATTTTTTTCCAAGTAAATAATTAATTATGAATTTTTTATTACAAATTTTAAAAAAATATAAAAGTGCATATGTCAGACCACCTTAACTTGGTCAAAACTTCATGAAATTCATTTTTTCTTTTTTTAATCCCATAGTATGCAAAGTATAGAATGTGACACATGTTTTGGATTCAAAAAGTGTGATACCGTTTGAAAGCTATAGATTTTTTTCAATCAACTTATCAATCAGGACTTTAGTCATAATTTGAATAGAAAATGGATAATAATTACTTATTAAATTCAAAATAAAGTATAATTTATATTGGTGGAAAGCTGAGAATCTCCTTTAAAAACCTTTTTTGTTTCTTCAATTTTGGGTAAAAAAATAGTCGTCAGCCACATACCCATCATATTGCCACTTTTTGGCCAATCATGATCCTGTACATACCCATTTCATAATTTTTATTAAAGGTTGTTTAAAGAAGACACTAAGTGGATGGATATTCAACATGCATTGGAAGACAACATACAAGAATTTATTCCAAATATGATTGACCCTAGCTATAGAAAATATTTAGATTGAATCCTCTCTTTAGAAGAAATTGAACATGCTTTGTTTTCCATGTGTAGACACCTAAATTTGGACACTTCATTTATCCAAATTTAGCCCCTTTCGTCTAAGCATCCCCTTATTTGCATTAATTAAGTAATATCACTATTATTTAATTAATATCCTTAATTTTTCTAAATCCCTAAGGTATTTAATTAAAACATAAATACATTATCTCTTTAATCCTCCTTTTCATTAAATGAATTAAATAAATATGACATTTATTTAATTCCTCATATGTCACATCCTCTATCATTTTTATCTAATCCTAATCCATCTTCTAATCTCATCATTAGAGATGTGCACATGAATAATCCTTGATTAAGATGTGTCACATCCTCCAACTTTTGCAAATTGGTCTCTAATCTTTCTTAGCCACCTAACCCTCTTCTAATCCTTCATTAACTAGCCTAATCAATCTTCCAAGGAATTTTTAATTCTTTTTATCCTTCTTTTCCTTTTTCTCTTCCCCATGTGATCTTTAACTTGTCACATCAAGTCACATGTGAAATCTAACCCTGTTCTAATCATAATTAATTTATGGTTAAGATGTGCACACCTCTAATCATCATTAGGGTCACATCCTCCATAATCTCCCACTTGCCTCTAATATGTCATTAATTTGTCTAATTAGGTACTTGCACAACCTTAATCACTTAATTAGGTCAACCTAATCTCCATGTCATTTATGGAATGTGTCCTAAGTCAACTTTATTAAAGGCTTTCTCCTTTTGGAGAAGACACCCCTTTTCCCACGTGAATTTTTAATTCACATTTAATCCCCTAATGCATTCTAAGGAATTTTAAATTCTTTCTCTCATTCCCGTGTGGATATTTGAGGAATTTTTAATTCCTCACATGTCCTCTCACCCACATGGGGACAAGGAATTTCTTTATGAGGAGATCTTGTCCAAATCCCAAAGTACTATATAGTACCTCCATGTCATGTACTCTCCTTCCAACTCATTTACACATCATCTTTTTCAAGTCATTTCACATGCCGCATGTCAAGATGTGAGGACTTGTGAGTTCTCAACTCACCATAGCCCTACATCTTGGCCATGTTGGCTTAATCTCAACTGTCCATTTCTCTAGAGAATTTTGGAATTCTCTATAAATACCCCTTGTTTTCTCTCATTTTGGGTAGAGATCATCATGCTAGCCAAACTCTTACAATTTTTTCTCTTGAGCCATATTTAGCCAAATACTTGCATTTGCATCCATTATCACCTATTTTCCATCCATCTTGCATCCCACATTCACATCCTTTGCCATGAAAGGAGCATACAACATCGAAGATCAAGGTCCAACCAAAGGATCGATTCAAGACAAGGTGAATCAGCTCAATTTGTTATCTTTACTTTGTTTTTGAATCCAACTAGGTCAATATTGAGGTGTAGGGTGTTTATAGTTGTTGTTTGCACTCTTTTGTTTGTTTCTCATTTTCTAACATGTATTCTCGCCCATACACATTTCTGGCATGCCTGGTGGGACCCACAAATGGGTCTCTATCTTTCACATTTGCTATTTTTTTCAATTTTTGCAGATGCAGGTTGCAGAGGGGGGAACTTGACCTAACATATAGATAGACTTGACCTCCAGGGGTAGACCTGCCCTCCATAGACTCTAGAAATTGATTTTTTGCAGATTTTTCATAGAGGGGCGAACCTAACCTCCAGACAAGCAGACTTGACTTGACAGATAGGTGGACCTGCCCTCCAAATAGGTGGACTCACCCTCCAGACAGGTGGACCCCACCTAGACAACTTTTTCCAAAAGGTGAAATTTCAGTTTTCAACACCTTTGTTTTACTGTTTTAAGTGTTTATAACCCCCTAACGTGTCTTGTTTATGTCTATGCAAGCATCTAAACAACATTTGACAAGCAATAAGGAGAAAAATAACTAACAAATTTTCCTTCCAGGGTTATCTATTTATCAATTGTTGCTTGTTATCTTGTGTAATTGAGGCACATAGTTTAACTAGGGGTGTCAATTAAACTTGTTTGTTGTGCTTTTTTGGTAAACTATTTGATGTATCCAATCCCCTTACACCATTTAGCGATCTTGGGTGATGAGAAATTGTAGCTTACCAAATCATTTTGGTCACCCTCTTTTTTTCTTTTCTTAGAGGGACCTTCTTGGGGATTTCATCACCCCAAGGGATGATTCCAACCACATGTATCAACAGGGTATATAAAAGAGGGAGAGAAAAAGATGTACTTCAATCTAGCCAAGTTGTAATTGGTGAAGCATCGAGATGATGTGAAGAGTTAGTCTAAGCCTCTAGTATCTCGCTAAGGTTCTCGACTCACGCTTGTAACGGGTTGGTGTTCACGGTTTGGGCCTCATGTACTGGGTGTATATCAAGGACTCCTTACCCACAATGTTCATCCTAGAATAGAAAAAATTGTCAACCATACCCCTTCTACTAGTCTAAGGATTGTGCTATATGAATTGTCTTCTTTGTGCAAAACCAATAATTTTCTATTTAGTTAACTCAGCCATCTTCTTTTGATTGATGCTTGTTGTGTTTTGGGTCCTTTGGCCTTAGTCTTCTTTTCAAAAATCAAGTTTAGACTTGTCTTGGGGTGAACCTATCCTTGAGGGGCAGACCTGACCTACTCTAGGGGCGGACCTGACCTCTGAACCAACACCTTTTCAGTCTTTTTTATAATTTTGACCAACTTTTTCTAGATAGGGGGACCTGCCCTCTAGACAGGCAGACCTGATTCATCCTAGGGGTGGACTTGACCCTTGGTAAGTCAGTTTTATCATCCATTTCATCATTCTAGACACCCATTTCATTGTTTCACGCACTTTTTTTGCCGTTATGATCACTCGTTTCCCTGTTCTAAGTAAACATTCACCCATTTCAAACCTTTGTCTATTGTCTTGAACTCTCGTTCTACCATTTCAATCATTCATTTACTCATTTTGAGTAAACATCTATCCATTCTGAACCTCCCTCTCATCGTTTCAAGAGTCATTCACTTGTTTTGAGTCATTGTTTACTTATTTCGAGTAAACTTTCATCCATTTCGAACCTCTATCTCTTCATTCTGAGATTCCTTCGTCCATTTCAAGTCAATGCTTACTCGTTCCAATTACTCATTCATCCATTTCGATCACTTGTTCACTAGTTTTGAGTACTCGTTCATCTATTTCAAATCTTCCTCCCCTCATTTCGAGAGTCATTCATTTGTTTCGAGCAAACATCCATCCATACTGAACATCCATCTCCTTGTTTTGTGCACCACCAAAGGGCGGACTTGCCTAGGCAGGGGTAGACCTGAACTTTTCTAAGGGTGAACCTGACCTTTTCCAGGGGTGGACTTGCCTAGCCAAGGGCAGACCTGACCTCTAGACCAGCCCTTTTCAGCCTATTTTGACCAAATTTTGTTTGACAGGTGGACCTTCCCTCCCGAGAGGCAGACCTGCCCTCTTAACAGGCGAACCTACCCTCCACAGGCGGACCTACCCTCCACAGGTGGACTTTCCCTCCTGGGGCGAACCTAACCTCTAAACCAGCCCTTTTCAGCTTGTTTTGACCAAATTTTGTCCAACAGGAAGACCTGCCCTCCACAGGCAGACCCGCCCTCCACAGGAAGACTTGACCTCTGGATAGGAAGACTTGACCCATCCCAAGGGTGGACTTGACTCCTGACCAATCAGTTTTATCATCTGTTTCATCATTTCACCCTCCGTTTAGTCATTTCGAGCACTCATTTTCCTGTCATCACCACTTTTTTGTAAGCCATCATTTCATCACCAAAATCACATAGGTACTACTTAGAACATCATTTTAGTCCATATCCATCATCGGATTATCCATCCCAATCACCTAGACTTCATTTTGAGTGTTTTAATTTTTATGTCAAAACTTCCGGAGGCCATAACTTTTGACTCGGGTGTCCGTTTGAGCTGAAATTTTATGGGTGGTTGTGTTATGATGTGGCATGTGAATTCCCAACAGATCTTGAGATAGTTGGACCTTGTTTCATCACATTTTTGGGGCCTCAAACTTTCATCTTGACCTTCAAAATCGTAATTTAGTTTTTTTTTTAGTTTTTGAAAAATCATTTTCGTTAATAACTCAGAATGCATGTCTCAAATTTGGTATGTTAGTTAGAAATTCATCCTATCTTAGTTTTGGGTATTTTTTGGGGAAAAAATGGACTCTCAAATTATCTCTATGAAGTTTCCTAAAATGGAAAAAATTGACAATTTTTGAAAATTGCCAAATTTGGAAAAGTCTGATTGTCAACACCTTACGTCCCTTAAACTCCAGAACTTGGTGTAGAATCAATCCCATCACATCCTCCAATCATTCTAATCTAGGCTTCAATCGAATCCTAATTTGAGCTTTAATCTAATGCCAATCAGAGCTTAACCAATATCCTAATCTAAGCTTTAATCTAATCCCAATCTAAGCTTAACCAAAATCCTAATATGAGCTTTAATCTAATCCCAATATGAGCTTAACCAAAATCCTAATCTAAGATTTAATCTAATCCCAATCTGAGCTCAACCAAAATCCTAATTTGAGCTTTAATCCATCTATAGTCAAGATCTTTTGATATCGAAACAAATCTTAAGATCCCTCCCTCCATCTTCTTCAATTTTTCCCTATTCATCCTTTCATCCAGTCTAAGAGTCATTCTCCCAATCTGAGCATTCATTCATGTTCATTCTAATCAATCATTTACTCATTTCAATCTTTCATCCATCCATTTTGAACATTCATTCCCTCTTTTTCAATCATTCATTTACTCATTCCATGTAAACATTCATCTATTTTTTCTCAAACTCTCATTTAGCCATTCCAATCATTCATTTACTCGTTCTGAGTAAACGTTCATCCATTTGAAACCTCCTTAAATAATTTCAAACTCTCGTTCAATAATCCTGATCAATCGTTTACTTTTTCTGAGTAATCTTTCATCTATTACAAACCTTCATCTTCTCATTCCAAGAATCATTCATCCATTGTGAGCTATCGTTTACTCATTTTGAGTAGCCGTTCATCCCTCTTGATCAATTGTTTACTCATTCTAGGTAATCTTTCATCTATTCCAAACCTTCATCTTCTCATTCCAAGAATCATTCATCCATTGTGAGTAGTCGTTTACTCGTTTTTAGTCATTCATCCCTTTGATCAATCGTTTACTAGTTCTGAGTAATCATTCATCTATTCCAAACCTTCATCTTCTTGTTTCAAGAATCATTCATCCATTGTGAGCGGTCATGTTGAGGTGCGAAGTTGACCCACATCATGTAGGTAAGATAAAAGTAAAAGTATCTCACCTCTCCTAAAAGAGACAATCAGTAATCAAACTAATCACCTCCCAAGGTCTTTGATGTTGGTTCACAACGTTGTTGTTTCATGAAGTGGTCAATATGGTTGTAATGTTCAAGGGGCCTATTGGTTTTTAGCTTTTGGATTGTTGCAAGATCAAAAATCTATCTAAACCTACTTTAACCAGGGGTTTTAAAGAAATAGAAAAAAAAAGATAGATTAAGATTTTCAAAGTGAAAAGAATGTTGATTCATTCAACTAATCAGACTTGTTACCTTCCAAGGAATTCCTAAACTAGAACTGTCAAATAAAATTAACCTGTAATTGATACAAAGTTTCATTCATTCACAGTGCAAATTTTAATAGTAGATTGAAAATCATCATTCAAAAAAAACATAAGATAAAATTTCATTCCTTGAAAGCTTTTCAAATCAAATGATTAACCCAAAATGAATACCATTCTAGAGCATAATATAAAGTAGGTTTAAGTCTAGCTGCTCCTACTGTCAATAAAATAGATAAGCAACATTTACAAATCTAGCAAGATCACTAGTGTACAAAAAACTTGTCTTCAAATTATCTCCATCTATGCTATGAAAATCAGGAAGATACATCACCTCTTCCTCCTCCTGAACTGTAGAAAAACATCTAACTTACATAAGACAATTCTAACTTGCTTTTTTGAACCTTTGTTCTCTACCTTATGAATCTTCCAGCTTGCTAGCTAATTCACTAGCTTTCCTTCTAACTTTTCTAACTTTTCTAACTCTTGTCTAAAACTTACTCTCTAACGCATCTTACTAACCCTTACAAAAGAGGCGAAATGCCATATTTATAAAATGCATCAGATGCATCGGCCCAATTTAGGGTTTACAATAAGTTGGTCACAGAGAAAGTCAGCCCTAGAAGAATTTGAAACAAAGTCAAATATGCATTAAATGCAAGGGCACCGACCAGATCGACCTAGGATCTGCCACATAACTCAAACCAAAATGTGTGAAGAAGATGAAAAGCGAAACGATGAGGAAGCCCAACTTTTGATGCAATTTTGCATTAATTGCTTCCCCCATGTCTCCTATACCTTGCTCCATTCTAGCCTTCATCATCAAGAACATCCTCTGCAAGCTATTCGCAAGTGGCATAGGTGAAACCATAGTTCACCACTCAATAGCATTAATATCAATCTTCAGATCAGTCTCATCTTATTGTCCAAGTCTCCCTTGTTGGATTGATATTCATTAATGACTACACTGCATGTCGCTGCATCATCCAGCTGGTGCCCAGCTACTGCATCCCATGATAGCCTTAGTCCTTCACAATAGGCTGCTCAATATTCGTATCTAAAACCTCGAACCGGACTAATGTCATAAAGCCCTAAGGAATCCTACTATTTTTTCCCAACTTCATTTTTTTGCCTTAGTGATGGAGGATCCCTCTATTTCCTTTAGCCTCTCCAGTCGCTACCTTGCTAGACTCAGCCTGCATCCATCAAACACCAATGTGAGAATCCAAATGTTGACAACATTTTCATCCAAGCGTTAGCTTAAAATCATGATAAAACCATTAAATTAGCCATTAAGCATCAACATTGGATCATCAAAATGAACACAAGCATCATACAATAGTGAAATTCATGAAGCTAAAGCAAGATATGTTTAAGCATTCATCATTAGATCCATCCATTTTATCCAATTTCTCAAATTCCACAAAGCACAATAGAGAATTCAGAAAAATCTGGCCATACCGAAATTCCGTGGACGACCCAAAACTTTGAACACCGACACATTTCTGGGAAATTGAAGGAATCTGGGAAAATCTGACTGGGCAGGAAAATACTGAGGTCGACAGGAAACCCAAAAATTGACAAACCAACATGAATTTGCTCAAATTGACTGAAGGTCACAAATTTGAGGACCTTGGGCATGGAAATCATTTAACATGATCCTCCTACAGATCTTCTTCAAATCCTAAGCTTAATTGAAAGAAAATCAGGACGAAATGGCGATGCCCTAGGCATGAAACCCTAGATTTTAACCATGAACACATAGGGCAAGCCATGAAATGCCCAAACACACAGAAATTCAAACTCCAAGCAAGACCATAATGTTTTAAAGCACAACAAGATTGAACATCTCAAATGAGGAGAACACAAATGATAAAGAAAAATGGCATAAAGCTCCAAAAATTGACCAAACTCAGAAACTCGACGGCCAGACGAAAATCTAAAAAAATCTGACCCAGGCATAATTTCGCGAAGGCTAGAAATCTCCGAACTGCATTGCAAAACAGGTTGAGATGGAATTTTAGCACAATCTGAGAAAATCTAGATGGGGTGGACAATCCTGAATTGGCTCAAAACCCCAAACAACAGTATTGAAACCAGAGTTTGAAAGAAAACTGGGAAAATCTGGAACGATCGAAAAATCCTGAACCAGGGTAAATACCTAAACTTCACCCAAAACACAAGATTTTCAATATTCAACTTGGGAAAAACACTTGGGCAAGCAAGATAAACATATTAAGCACATGCCAAGGAAAAGAAAAACCTCAAAAAATGAAGGGGGAAAAACATAAAGAGCGAAAAAGAAAGAGGGTCCCATTTTAATCAAATTTAAAATGGGGTGGTTATGCAAGACATAAAAATTGGTGACTTGGCTGGAAAAATTGTTTAACCATTTTTAGGAAACTGAGGGATTTAGTTACCCAGAACTCTTGGTTTATGGACATCACAATTCTAGTTAGGTCAGTTTTAGCAAACAAGGTTGAGCTAAAATCTCAAATGTAAATCAACACTGGCTACCCTTGAATCTATGTGTGTGCTTGATGGTGCATCACCCTTTTACAAAGTTTTCCTCATCTTTTGAAAAATTATGCGCAAGATTTGAACTACATGAGTTGATTCCATTTAACTGTTGTGCAATGATATCTTGGGCATTGCTCCGCTGCAGTCAAGCATCCATAGCTCCGATGGAGATACCTCTAGTTTTCTCATAGCATTGCTCTACTACTAGCTAAGCATCTATAGCCCCGGTAGAGATACTAGAATCACCCATTTAGTATTGAGTTTTCTTTTCTTAGATAGTTTTTTTTTATTCAATTCCTTCTCAATATGTTAGATGTCCAACATCTGTATTAGATTGAAAACTACCATGGACCTCATAATAGCATCTGGGGAAGCGGATTTTTCACTCAAATCTTGCAAGACCATCATCCTAAGATAGATATACCATTACAAAAGGAGATGTTTCTGATGATTTGTGATAGATTCAATCATAGTTAGCAAAGATTGCTTACTTTATACCTTGTTCTCAATGACTTTCCACAACTCTCATTGATAATGGACATAAAAGAATGAATTTAGAACAAAATCATCCAATCAGAAAACTTAAAAATATCTAAATCAAATTCTCTCCTAGTAACCAAAGTATGCTTCAGATAACAACCCCCTTACTCAATTGAATAAAATGAAGGCCCCCACAAAAAAAAAGAAAAGACAAAGGAACAAAAAACAAAGAAAAACACAAGGAAAAGACAAAACCAATGGAACAACAAACTATTTACATATATACAACCCAACATAATACCAGACCTTTTACAACCCAAAATAATGTTTGTGAAACTATCCATTGACAAGTAATGGAACAGGTTCTCCTGTTAAACTATTCAATCGGAAAGTATTTTCTCCTAGGATTTCAGTAATTTGATAGGGACCCAACTAGAACTTATCAAACTTCTCGTGGTCACCCCTCCTTTCATTGGCTTTATCCCACAGTAAGACAAGGTCTGATATCCTGAAAGCCTTGACTTTGGATCTTTTGTCAAACCAACATTTGAAAACAACCTGGTGCTTAAAGAATTGTTACAAAGCAACATCTCTTTTCTCTTCTAATTTCAGCAAGCCAGCTAACCTTACTTCAATCCTATCATCACTAGAGTAAAAATTCCTGCATAAATTTCAAGACAGGTATTTTCAAGTGAATAGGGAACACAAGCTTTTGGCCATACACTGGCTTAAATGGTGAAGTCTTCAATGCAGCCTTGATCCTAGTCCTATATGCCCATAACACAAATCTTAACTGGGTATGTCAGTCTCTAGGATTGTTCTCTAATAGCTTATTTATTACTCCTAGGAGATTCTTATTAGTTGATTCTGCAAGTCCATTTCCTTGCAAATAATAGTTTGAAGAATAATTTAAAATAATCCTATGATCATAAGCCCATGAAATGAACTCAGCAGAAGAAAAGGCAGAGCCATTGTCACATACCAGTGCAAAGGGTACTCCAAACCTGGTTGTGATGCATTCAGTGAGGAACTTGATTACTACCTCCATTGTGTTATTCTTGCAAGGTATAGATTTTGTCCATCTCGTGCATTAATCCATGGTAGTCAAAATGAATTTATGTCCTATAGAAGAATTTGGGTTAATTACCCCAATAAAATTGAGTGCCTATTGGGTAAATGGCCTTACCTCATAAACGGGCTGCAATGGCATGGCTGGATAATGCTCTCTTGATGTAGAAGTTTGACATATATGACATGTACTTACATGTTGGTGAGCATCCTTAAACACACATGGCCAATAATAACTAGATCTAAGGATCTAATGTGCTAAAGAATCCACAAAACCATGACCCGTGCCATGTTTCCCATGAAATTCAGTTATAGCATGCTTAGCTTCTTGTTGATCAAGGCACCATAGATAAACCCCCTCAAAATTATTTCTGTATAAAAATCCTTCTTTGAGCATATAATGGGAGCTTTTTATTCTCAGTGATCTCATCTAAGTTGTATTCATTCCCTCTGGGCACTGATTATTGAGCATGAAATAAATAATATTGACATACCAAGAGTCATTAGAAAAGGATTGTGTTGTGTACTGCTGACAAGTAATGTTCTTACCAGCATTGGCCATTGCTTTAGATAGGCCTTGACCTCAAAAAAGTTTCATAGGGTGAATATCCAGATCAAACTCCTACAAAATATCCATCCATTTCCCCATTCGTTCTCCCAACTCGCTCTGCATAAGTAGAGACTTCACGGCAGCATCAGGAATCACAACAATGATCTGACTTTGAAGGATATAATGCTTGAACTTCTTGACAGCTCTAACCAATGCAAAAGCTTGTTTCTCAAGAGGTGGGTACTTAACTTCAAAATTCTTAAACGGAGAGCTCATGAAGGCAATTGGCCTTTCATCTCCCTCCTCTCTTTGTTGTGTTAGGACAGTTGCACATGAGTGTTTAGAAGAAAAAGAATAAATATAAAATGGCTTCAAGTAGTCAAGACTAGTGAGGACTGGCACCTCTGAAGTGGATTATTTAACTTGAGAAAAGGCAGCCTTTTCCTCATTATTCCATTCTATTCTAATACCTTTCTTCATCATTTCGTTCAAAGGTTTAACAATTTCTGCAAAACCTATGATAAACTTCCTCACAAAGTTGATCTTTCCAAAGAAAGATCTCATCTCCTTCTTACTTTCTGGCATGGTTAACTTCATAATAGACTCAACTCAGTCTGGATCTATCAATATCCCTCTTTCTGAGATTATGTGTCCCAAAATTTTCCCTTCAGAAACCCTGAACACACACTTTTTAGGATTCAAAGAAACACCATATTGGATACATCTTTCAAGAACTTTAGCCAAGTCTGCAGCATGGTTTAGTCTATCTTTAGAGAATACTGTCAATTCATCCATATAAATGATGATGCACTTACCAATCAAATCTTTGAATTCCATGTCCATTGCACGCTAAAAGGTTTCTCCAACATTTATCAAACTAAATGGCATCCTCCTGTAAGCAAATGTTCCCCACTTAGTAGTGAAGGTTGTCCTCATTTTGTCTTCATAATTAACGATCACTTGATTGTACCTAGAATAACCATCCAGGAACGACATCATTTGAGACCCATTGACAGTTTGCAAGACTTCATCCAGAGAAGGAAGTGGGTAGTTGTCCTTTTCCGAAGCTCTATTTAGATTCCTAAAATCTACACATAGCCTGATCTCCCTATTCTTTTTATGAACTAGAACCAAGTTAGCCACCCATGTTGAATGTCGTACTGAGAATATTATTCTTGTAGAAATAAATTTCTAAACTTCCTTAAAGATCAGTGGTTCAATCAAGGCGTTGACAGGATGCTTTTTCTGTTGAAATGGTCTAGCTTTAGGCTTTAAAGGAATAGTATGAGTTATCACAGAAGTATCAAATCTTTTTAGATCTTCATACCCCCAAGCTATTGCAGTAATATCTTTCTTCAGTTCCCTCAATATATCTTCTCTAATTATTTCAGGGCAGGCTTTCCCTATGTAAACATTTCTTTCAGGGCCAGAGTCAGCTAAGTTAACAGTTTCATATTCACTTCCCTTATCTTCGGTTGATACCTTTTCCCGAGGCCTTGGATCTGAATCAAAAATTGTTTCTAAGGCCACCATTTCCTTGGGAATGCTATTACTTTTTAAATTGAGGATGCCTTCTATATTGTAGTCTTTGGGGTTCCATTCTCCTTGATCCCTGTGGGACTCATCAATGATCTATCCTTCGAAAACATCTGAGCTTGCTAGAAAAGCAAGGATAGGTCGATCATTGTCGAAGACTTGAAAGTTCCTGACATTATCAGGGATAGTCGAGGTGGATATCAATTCTACTGAGAACCTCTTGAGCTTGGAGCATTGCATGGTCTCCTAGGTACTTGCAAAAACAACTAATGAATCAGCTATTTGATTCTCCTCTCTAGGGATTAAACTAATCCCAAAAGCATCAAATTCTTCAATTAGGTTCCACCTGATTTCTATAAGCTGCCAACCTTTTATTATGACATGTGTACTGGCTATGTACTTGCTTGATAATCACTTCTGAATCTCCTTTAACCATCAAGGTAGTAACTTTCTTTTGGCATGCGAACATCAATCCCTAAGCTAATGCTTCATTTCTGCTATATTGTTAGTGCATCCAAACTATAACTTGTAAGAAGCAAAAAATGTTTTCCCTTTTGGGCTGGTTAGCTAAATTCCAGCGCCACACCCTGTTTTAGATTTGGATCCATTAAATGTGAGGGTCCATAGCTTATTATGAGCTGGGGTTGATCTCTTTGAGCTTGTTGTGGGTTCTTGGATAAGATGAACCATAGGTGGGGCCACATGATATTTTGCATCTAATATTGGGAATGGGTGTTCAATAGGTTCATCAGATGCAATATCCAATTCTCGCTCAGATATATCATGTAATCCTAGGATAACTTCTTGACAACTATTTGTATCTTTAACTAACCCATTGGGTTTTAGTATACTTGTGAGTGCAAGGGTATCAAACAAACCCTAGTATTGTTCAACATAACTATGTTGGTCGGGTATTATGAGTGGGGTAAGTTCAGTTTGAGGAGGGACTTCCTTTGAAGGTATATTATCCCTGATTAACATTATTTCATTTTTGGCTTCAAATGAGAAGTGATCTGAAACGGTCTTAGGGGGACTTGGGCTAGTTTCTTTAGTTTGGAAAACATGATTGAGAACACTGATGCAAGGTTGGCAGGTCAATTCCGAATGGTTTTGGTAGTGCACCTGCACCAATTTGGGAGTAGAAGACTCCAAAAATCAATATCTTCCCCTAAGACCAACTGATCCTGTTGCAGCTTCCTAATCAATACCTGTTGGTTTACACTCATCATGGGATTAGGAAATTCTTGTATTGACAAATCATTACAATCAAGAACTGAAAGAGTCATAATTTCCTCTCTTTTATAAATCCCTATCTCGGTTTCAAAATAAGCTACCTCATTGGGACAGTCATACTCCGTGATGACATGTTTGAGGCGAGGTTCACTCTTAATCCTAATCTGCATAGGCATTCCCCTCCATTGTAGCCACATATGTGAAAAGTCAAGGGAGAGATATCCCCTATACTCTTCATTAGATCTCTTCTCAAAAGCATATCGTAAGTCTCAAGAATGTTTGCTACCTGAATATCCATATTGGTTTGAATCCTAGGGTCAAACCTTACTTGTACATGCATATTTCTCAATTATCCAACTATATTAACCTCTGTTTTATCAAGTTGGATGAACTTCTTGTTTGTTTGGATAGGATTCAATACCAATTCTTGCATACAAAAATTGGCATAACATTGCCAAAAGCACTTGAATCTAGCAGACAATTGTGCAGATTCTTCCCACAGATTCTCAAACTTAAAAGAAATGGTGGGGTCCCTACCTTGTTTTGAACAAAGTTGCGTTCATGTCCGCAGTGGATGCCACCTTGGTTTTCCCTTTTGATTTATCATCTTCTTCCAAAGCCTTCAACACTATATCTCGTTGGGAAGGGCACCATTTTAGGATGTCAAAGTATGATAAATAGGTTTTTTGTTTCTGCATCTCATAAACAATATCAAATTCTATGTTATAACTTGCATTATATTTGAAAACACCAGATGAATTACCATTGCTAGGTAATTCAGGTGGACCCTTCGACGGAGGAGGATTGTTATCAACACTCTGATTCAGAGGCACCATGTGGCTAGGTGGTGCTAATGTAGTGAATGAACCCTTATTCTGGTTTCTTAGGAAGTGTTGTCCCTTTGTCTGAAAGGCTTGGGCATCATACACATCTTTCTCTAGTTCATTCTCATTCTGCATTGGGAATGAAGGTTCTTCTTCAAAGAGGTCATAAGCCATTGTTGTATCCACTGAGCCACCTCCTTTATTTGAATTCCCTTGGAACGTTTGGGCATCTGCCTATGCCATCTTCACAACCTTCTCCATTTCAGGACATTTCACCTCAGAATGAGTTGCAGTATCATGTAGCCTGCACCAGTTAGTCATAAAATTGAGGTCAGCCACATTTGCAGTATGTGGCATGTCCTTGTTAGCTTGATAATGGTGAGAAACCCCACCATTATTTGGCCCTGTGTTCCATTGTATGTTGTTATTAGGCCTCTGGTTATATCCTCTATTATGATTTTGATAGCCTTGGTTAGGGAATTTTCGGCCTTGATAATTCCTCTGGTTGTGATTGTTGTTGTTCTAATAACTACCTTGATTATTATTATTCTGATTAGGGTAATTAATTTTATTAGCATAATTACCTTGGTTCTAAGAGGGGTTCAATTTAAGCTAGGCCATGTCATTTTTGACTTGAGATAGAGTTTTCTTTAGGGTCTCCACCTCGTTTGTGAGTTGAACTGTCCTTTCACTCTCAACACTCTTAGCAACAGGTGGTTGACCAATAGGATTTTGTATTCTAGCCTGATTATGATAGCCATGTGGACTGTGATGGGCTTGTGATTGTTGAGAGAGGTTAGGAGCTCCATTGGAAACAAATGGAATAGGAGATTGAGTCTGCAACTCAGACATAGGTCCATAATGGAAAGGAGACATCCTTGGGACAATATTGAATAAAGGGGTAGGACTAGGCATCTGATACTCCATAGAAGGAAAACCTCCTCCCAAGTTCCCTTGTTGAGAGCTAGTTTTTTGTTGCATCTTGATGGCTAGATGATAAAATTTAGACAGGGAATCAATATTTGTCGGTTGATAAGTCCTTTGTAGGAACAAGCCAAGCAAAGGGTCTATAACTCTAAAATATACCTGAATGGCACTATTCTTAGCAACTAGATAGGGGTCTTTCAATCTCCTATACATTCATTGAAACCTTGTATTAAACAAGGGTAATGATTCACAAGGCTCCTTCCTAATGGTAGAAAATTGATGAAACAAAATGGTTGGATCCACATAAATTCTGAATTGATTGATGAAAGCATTCTCCAGATCTTTCCAACTCAAAATAGAACCTTGTGGAAGATTTAGGTACCAGTTGTACGCCATATCCCCTAAGGAATAAGGGAACAACCTACAAACCACATCATGGTGAGCTATCTGGGCTCTGGTACAAGCATCCTTAAAATTTTGTATGTGCTCCTCAGCACTCCTTGATTTTCCATGAATGTACTTGGGATAGAATATCTTAGTATTCTTAGGCATATCATGAAAGCCTTCAAGAATAGTCCCCAATGGAGAGGGATTATTCACAAAAAATTCCATTGGTGGCGGTGGTGGAGGTTGAGACAACTTTTGGATGGGCTAAACCAGTTGTAATGGTAGTTGAGGTGGATTTACGAGTATCAACTGGGGTATTGGTGAAAAGCCTGGTGGAATGAGTGGAGTTGACAAGGGTGGTAGAATGGTTTCCCTATGAATCATGTTTCTTGTTGGGGTCTCGAGTTCTATCAAAGGTGGTGGGTTTTTAGTTGATCAAAGAACTCTATGGGACCTCTCTGGTGAGAAAGACTCGATGTTATCCAGTTTTCTCTTCTGGCCCTCCTTCTAGCGCCAGTTCCTATTGAGGTTCCAAGTTGACCCACAACATGCAGGTAAGATAAAAGTAAAATTATCTCACCTCTCCTAAAAGAGACAATCAGTAATCAAACTAATCACCTCCCAAGGTCTTTGATGTTGGTTCACAATGTTGTTGTTTCACGAAGTGGTCAATATGGTTGTAATATTCAAGGGGCCTGTTGGTTTTGAGCTTCTAGATTGTTGCAAGATCAAACATCTATCTAAACCTACTTTAACCAGGGGTTTTAAAGAAATAGAAAAAAAGATAGATCAAGATTTTCAAACTGAAAAGAATGTTGATTCATTCAACTAATTAGACTTGTTACCTTCTAAGGAATTCCTAAACTAGAAATACGAAATAAAATTAACCTATAATTGATACAAAGTTTCATTCATTCACAGTGCAAACTTTAATAGTAGATTGCAAATCATAATTCAAATAAAACATAAGATAAAATTTCATTCCTTGAAAGCTTTTCAAATCAAATGATTAACCCAAAATGAATACCATTCTAGAGCATAATATAAAGTAGGTTTAAGTCTGGTTGCTCCTACTATCAATGAAACAGATAAGCAACATTTACAAATCTGGCAAGATCACCAGTGTACAAAAAACCCATGTCATCAAATTATCTCCATCTATGCTATGAAAATCAGGAAGATACATCACCTCCTCCTCCTGCTCAACTGTTGAAAAACGTCTAAATTACTTAAGAAAACCCTAACTTGCTTTTTTGAACCTTTGTTCTCTACCTTCTAAATCTTCCAGCTTCCTAACTAATTCACTAGTTGTCCTTCTAACTTTTCTAACTTGTCTAACTCTTCTCTAAAACTTACTCTCTAACTCGTCTAACTATCCCTTACAAAAGAGGTGAAAAGCCATATTTATAAAAGGCGTCAGATGCATCAGCCCAGTTTAGGGTTTATAATAAGTCAGTCATAGAGCAAGTCAGCCCTAGAAGAATTTGGAACAAAGTCAAACATGCATTAAATGCAAGGGCACTGACCAAATCGACCTAGGATTTGCCACATAACTCAGACCAAAATGCGTGAATAAAATGCAAAGAGAAATGATGAGGAAGCATGAATTTCAATGCAAATTTGCATTAATTTCTTCCCTCATGTCACCCATACCTTGCTCCATTATGGCCTTCGTCATAAAGAATGTCCTCTACAAGCTATTCACAAGTGGCATAGGTGAAACCCTAGTTTGCCATTCAATAGCATTAATATCAGTCTTCAGATTTGTCTCATCATATTGTCCCAGTCTCCCTTGTTGGATTGATATTCATTAATGACTGCACTGCAGGTCGTTGCATCATCCAGCTGGTGCCCAGCTACTACATCCCATGATAACCTTAGTCCTTCGCAGCAGGGTGCTCAATATTCATATCTAAAACCTCAAACCAGACTGATGTCATTCTACCCTCAAGAATCCTACTCTTTTTTCCTAGCTTCATTTTTCTACCTCAGTGATGGACGATCCCTCTATGTCCTTTAGCCTCTCCAGCCGCTGCCTTGCTAGACTCAGCTTGCATCCATCAAGCACCAATGTGAGAATCCAAATGTTGACAACATTTTCATCTAAGCGTTAGCTTAAAATCATGATAAAACCATTAAATTAGCCATTAAGCATCAACACTGGATCATCAAAATGAACACAAGCAGCATACAACAATGAAATTTATCAAGCCAAAGAAAGATATGTTTAAGCATTCATCATTAGATCCATCCATTTTATCCAATTTCTCAAATTCCACAAAGCATAACAGATAATTCAAAAAAATCCGGTCAGACCAAAATTCTGCGGACAACCCAAAACTACAAACACCAACACATTTCTAGGAAATTGAAAGAATCTGGGAAAATTCGATCAGGGAGGAAAATCCGAGGTCGACAGAAAACCCAAAAATTAACAAACTAACACGAATTTGCTCAAATTGACCAAAGGTCACAAATTTGAGGACCCTGGGCATGAAAATCATTTAACATGAGCCACCTACAGATCTTAAAATCCTAAGCTTAATCGAAAGAAAATCAGGACAAAATGACGACACCCTAGGCATGAAACCCTATATTTTAACCATGAATGCACATGGAAAGCCATGAAATACCCAAACACACAGGAATTCAAACTCCAAGCAAGACCATAACATTTAAAGCACAACAAGATTGAACATCTCAAATCAGGAGAATGCAAATGATAAAGCAAAAAAGGCATAAAGCTCCAAAAATTGACCAAACTCAAAAACTCGACGGCCAAATGAAAATCCAAAAAAATCTGACCCAGGCATAATTCTGCGAAGGCCATAAATCTCTAAACTTCATTGCAAAACAGGCCGAGCTAGAATTCAAGTGCAATATGGGAAAATCCGGATGGGGCAGACAATTCCAAACTGGCTCAAAAACCCAAACAATAGTATTGAAACCGAAGTTTGAAAGAAAACTTGGAAAATCCAGACGGACCAGAAAATTTCGAACCAAGGTAAAAACATGAACTTCGCCCAAAACATAAGATTTTTAATATTCAACTTGGGAAAAACACTTGGGAAAGCAAGATAAACATGTTAAGCACATGCCAAGGCAAAGAAAAACCTCAAAAAATGAAGGGGGAAAAACACAAAGAGCGAAAATGAAAGAGGGTCCCATTT
>VDFB02047230.1:391126053-391148041 GCA_007258455.2 Sequoia sempervirens
TTTAAATTTCCTTTAGAAATTCTATGATAAAGATTTTTATGTTAATGAAAAATATGGGAAAATAGAAGTGTGAAGAGGTGAAAGTAGAAGAAGAGATGGATGAAAATATATTGGTGGAGGTGAACGAGTGTGAAGAGGAAGTGAGGATAGAATTATTTTATTTTCATGAGCTTGCTAGTGATGATTTCTATAGAGGAAAAGATGTATGATGTTCTAGAAGATATTTTAGATGCAGTTTGGTGGAGATGGACGAACTATAGTGTGTTGAATCCTACAAGATTAGAGGAGAATGTGAAATACACTTGGAGCCTGAGGTGGTTGGGTTATGATGGAGTTGATTCCACATTGAGAAAGATGGGTAAAGAGTAGAGTTTTCAAAGGAGGGGGATGTTTGTTCTAGCTAGGTGTTGGAAGAGGATGAAGAAGAATCAATTGGAATTACCAAATTTAGTGATGGAGTTTGATGAGGATTGTTTGCAATATGAACTATGTGGTAATACCACTCAACTCCATTTTATTAATCTATATTCATAAAAAAGTTTCCTACATCGAGTGTTTAATGTAGGAGCATCTTGGGTTGTGAGAGCAATCTTGCATCACCCAAAAATGATTTATTTAATTTTTGCAAAAGTTAAGATTTTAATGTCCTAGGTAAATTATTTTGTAATAAATGGCCAATATTTTATTAAATATTTTTTTCCATATTTTATGTAGTAGTCTTATTATAATTTGAAAGAATTTTGGTAACATTTTCAAGTCAAAGTCTTCAAATATGCCTTCTTGGGCATGGGATTTGGGGAGTTACATCCTTTTGACAACTCATTAATTACTCCTAGAGTATAGCATGGAAAAATCTAGGTGCCCATGTTGTGTTGACTACAAATTTTCCAAGATTGGACCTATTTGTTAGGAATGGAATCCAATTTGTTGCCAATTTTTGGGAGTGGTTTTTATTTTTGATTTTTGGTTGAGAATTTAATATTTTTTAATGCAATTCAATGCATTCTTCCTAGGTTGGGTGTGGAATATGGAGGCTACATGCAATTTAATATTGGATGTTGATTTGACAGTTTTTAGAGGGATGATAATTTCAAAATTTTGGTGAAGAGAAGGGGAGGTGTGGCTTTTCTTGGAGAAGGTGGAAAAGACATTTTGTTGCAAGTTTTGAAGGTGTGTTGCAATAGAAAATGGATTATGAAATCCATGGTTGAAGATCAGCAAGTTGGCAATTGAAGATTGCAGATTGGAGAGTCAATTTTACAATGTAGGGAGATGATTTAAAGAAGAAGAATTTGGAGTTTGTTTGTGAATTTGTTTGTTGTCATATAGTGAATTTACATCTATTTTGAAATGATTTTCTTCAGCCTATGTGACTGCACAAGTTTTTGTAATTACATTTATTTAAAATTGTGAAACATTATTGATAGTTAAATAGAAAGGATTTAAAATCTATTGTTGCAAATTGTTTCTTCATGTTTGTTGTTGTTGGTATTGAAAGATTGTGTGTGAGGTTTATGTGAGTCCCCCTTACATCAAGAACCACATATGGGACATATTACCCCTTCCTAAAAAAATTAAACTTGTTTGAAGAAAGTGGATCTACCATTTCTTTTCTACAAATGGGTCAATGGAATGACAATGTTCAAACAATCATTGTGATCACAAATTTTCATGGAACACTACCATGTCGTGCCAATGTACATGTGTTGTACCGTTGTCCAAGAAAATTCAAACTCAAAAAGCCTAAATCATCATAAAATACCAAAAATACGTAATCCAAGTACTAACATTCTATAATTCAGATATTCTATAGTAAAGAATTGAAGTTAAGACATAATATAATGTGATATTGTAAGAATGTACAATTTTAAACACTAAAAAAGAATAAGCACATGTTATTTTCACCGTTAGAATTTTTAATGGTTTAGAAAAGTCCACGGTTATCTTTCTTCTTACATGGTTTAGAAAAGTCCACAATTATCTTTCTTCTTACTTATTCTATTTTTCGAAAACAAAAATTTATAACGACCCACGCGCCACTATGATAATCGTGGACAGCTATTTTTAGATTCAAACGTGTAAAATATTAATGTTCAAACTAGAGACGTGTGGCCAAAGCACAGGGTTGTCTTTGTGATCGACTTGGTCAAAAGGTGTGAAATTTGTTGGTATGCTTGCTGCGCCGTGACCCGCAGCGAAGGTTACACGCTACACACCGTTTTTGCTCACACTTCTATTTGTTTTCTTTGACTGTTCATTTTACCTTTGTCCCTCCCTCACGCTGACTGGCCCGGCAAACAAATCTCAGTTCCATTTTCACTTTGCCTTCCGCTCCCTCCCTTTCAATTCCCGAGATCTCCGCTCTATAGCAATCGCTTCTTCTTGCAGAGATCTCCAATCCATGGAGACCGCTTCCTCTCCAGGAGATCGGTCCGGGGAGAGCGCGGCTATATTGGCTTTCGATGAAATCGCACCATCCCGTTCAGCCCATATAAAATCATCCAAGACCCACTATGATGTTTTCATTAATCATCGGGGTCCTGATGTGAAACGCAAACTAGCCAGTACCCTCTATCACACCCTTACAAAATTGGGAGTGACTGTCTTTCTTGACCAAAACTCGCTTCAACTGGGAGATTTCATACCAGTCGAGTTAGAAGACGTTATGCGTAGTGCTTCAATTCATATTGCCATATTTTCAAAAAACTATGCTCAATCTGCCTGGTGTTTAAGGGAATTAACGTTCATGCTAAAAACTGGCACTAAAATTATTCCTGTCTTCTATGATGTTCAGCCTTCTGATCTCAGATGGGTGGGAGAGGGAAAAGGGATATATGTTAAAGCCTTTGCTCACCATGAAAAGATGGGGAGAGAAAACGCAGAAACGCTGAAGGAATGGAAGACGGCACTCAAGGAGGTCTCAAATTGTAAAGGCTACGAATTCAAGACTAATGAGTTAGTATCACTGTCTCCTAATTCATCTTATGCATTTCACTTACTCTTTCTCTTCTTTATATAATCATTATCATGGAGTGATGTTTGTTTTCATTGGACAGCGATGAGGGTGTGCTGTTAAAGAATATTGTGGATCGTGTACAGTTGGAGATAAATAAGAAGAAGGTGCCATTAGATGTGGCAAAACATCCCGTTGGATTGGATGCAGCTGTGCGAAGCTTTGAAAAAACTATAATGGAATCTGCTGAGAGTAATCAATCTGTGCAGTTTGTCGGGATTGTGGGGATTGGGGGCTCGGGGAAGACCACCCTTGCGAAAGAGTTATACAACCAGAAATGCTCACTAATGGAGAAATCCAGCTTTCTTTTTGACGTACGAGATGCTCCAGATAAGAAACGGTTGTGTAAATTACAGAAAAAGTTCTTGGAGGACATAGTAGGTCACAGGAAATTCGGATTCAACAATATAAGCGAAGGCAAGACAGTTCTGGCTAGTCGTTTAAGATCTTTCCGCATGCTCGTCGTTCTGGATGGCGTTGATGGCGAGGAGCAACTGGATGCTCTCTTGCCAGACAAAGAAAGCTTTGGACATGGTAGCTTGATAATAGTCACAGCCCGTGACTCGGATGTCCTAAAATCTTGGGCCATTTCTTCCATTTTTCAAATGGAACTGTTGAATTCCGACCATGCTAAACAGCTTTTCTGCTGGCATGCTTTTTCCCAATCAGGACCTCCCCGAGAATTTGAAGATCTAGTTATAAAGTTTGTAGATGCTTGCTATGGATTGCCTTTGTCGCTAAAGGTCTTTGGGCGGATGGTTTATGGCCGCTCCAAGTGTTATTGGGAGTCAAAATTAGATAAAGTCTCCAGAACATTGCCAGATTCATAGTAAAGGTGCTTAAAGTTAGCTACGATTCCCTAGATGAAGAAGAACAGAAGATGTTTTTGGATACGGTTTGCTTTTTCATTGGAGAAAAGAGAAGTTTGGCCATTGAAGTCTGGGATGGAACAGGGTGGAGTGGTCTGCACGGTCTGGAGACGCTTTTGGACAAGTGCCTTGTTGAGCTCGACCAGCATGAGCGAATAGTCATGCACCATCACCTTAGCGATTTGGGAAAAAATATTGCTGAAGAAAGCTCGCCTTATCGTATTTGGGTAGCAAAGCAGATTAACTACATAAGAAACAATCCTGAGGTCAGGTTTACAATTTTCTTTTTTTTAAATTATCACTGATTATTATTGCAAAAAGAAGACGCGTTTCTGCCTCTGTTAATTGGTTTCAGCGAAATTTGCTCATTTTTATCATGTTTAAATTCAGGTTACAAAGCAGATTCGAGGGATAATGGCGGCGAACACTCAATTTGCTGGAATTTCCCCATATCAAGAGTTCCCAGTATATTCCGACCAATACCCGCCGCCTTTTGAAGAATGCATGGAGCTTATGGAAAATACAAACAGAGGGTATAAGCGTCTTAAATCCTCGCTTCTATTGGAACTCCTCGTTTTTGCTCACGACCACTTTACCTCTAATTTTGCCGCGTTATCAATAGACCTTGTGTGGCTCCCCTGGTTTGACTTAAAGAGCAAATATCTTCCTTCATGGATGTCATTGAGAAATTTAAGAGTTTTAGACATTTGTGGTGCTCTCAGTCTAGAAGAATTGTGGACGGATGATGCCTGTGACATAAGTATCTCTTGCATTACTTTATTTTGAAAAGCTGTACTTCCAAGCACTGGTGTTTTCAGCCTGTAAACCTGAATTCAAAATTTTGTGCAGCCTCCTTTGCAGTTGAGAGAGTTGACTGTTGCTGCAAATTGTGGCAATAGTTTCGACAGATTTCCAAGATCAATAAAGCATCTCAAGTATTTGAAAAAGATGGTCTTGATTTCTCGTTGTGGAGACGAGTTTGGCTTTACAAGTCTACCGGAAGAGTTCTGTGAGCTCGAAAAGCTGGAACACCTGGAGTTGCGCTATTGTAGAGTACTTTCATCACTACCCAACAGATTCGGGGACTTGAAAAACCTATGGCATTTAGACTTGTGCTCTTGCTATCGCTTGAGAAAGTTGCCAAGCTCTTTTAAACATCTGATAAACCTGAAATTTCTTGATTTCTCAGACTGCAGGGAGCTCACGGTCACATCAGACATTTTGGAGAAGATAAGAAAGCTGGAGAAATTGTTCCTTTCAGGATGCCGAAAATTGGAATGGCTGCCTTTTCATATTACAAATCAAGAGTCCCTGAAAGAGCTCCATCTCGTAGATACCCGGCTGAGGGATGTACCAAGTAGCTTGTACCAACTGAGCAAATTGGAAACACTGAAAATTGGGAGTCCGCTGTTGAAAACTCTTCCGGCCTCTCTTTACTGTTTGCCCAGTTTGACTTATCTCTTTATCAGAGATTGCATCAGTCTGCATTCTTTACCCAATTGCATTGATTCTTTGATCGAGTCTGAAAAGGGTCTAGCTCAGTTGCAACAGTTCTGTATAGAGTCCACAAATGTGACCCGTTTGCCATTATTGTCACTTTTCAAACTAAACAATCTTCGAACTTTGGAGATTAGCCATTGCCCAATCAATGAATTGCGCTTAACTCCGGGGTTCTTGGACAACCTCAAAGTCATAAATATGACGAAGGCGCCTGTGACGAGCATATCAATTTCTAAAGAGTGTTGTCCCAGACTTGAAACATTTCGACTGTGGAAAAATGATGATCTTGAGGAGATTGAAGAGTTACCAGCAAGCTTGAAGCTACTAGAATTAACGGATTGCAAAAAGGTACGGGAAATAAGATGTCTTCCTGCTCTCGGAGAATTTTTAAATTTGAAAGTATCTGGGTGTCCGAACTTTTCCGCTCACCCTGAACCGTAGACACCGTGTAGTCAACGTGCCCGCAATTTACCTTGGCCCTTGGAGTGGCCTCAAATGTAAAGGGGCCGTTAAGCACTTTTGAAATTTTCAACAGGGTGCTCTGGCTGTCCGAAACTTTCTGGTGTTTCAGCAGAATTTATTCAAAATAATACTTAATTAAAACATAAAAGCATTATGAATTTAACAAATTAATTATTATTTTGGTAAAAGTGAATACAGAATGATAGACACGGATTTTTATCCTATCTTGTTCGCTTGCAGGTGGTCTGGTTCCCTCGAATAAATAAAGTGCAGTGTTTCGCACAAATAGCGTTGCCATATCTCCCGCCTTCTTTCAAATATACATTTTTCAGCTCACTATAAAACTAAACTCGTTTATTTTTAAAATAAAGCTAAATTCTTTATTGGGCTTCGTTTAAACTATTGTGAAGAAAGTGTTGGGAGTGAAGTCCAACGGTTCTTGACCGTTCAATTTTCAATATCTTTTTCGTCTTTTCTTTGTTTCTTCAATTTTTGGGAGATTTGAAGAGCTCACGGTTTATGTTTAAAACATGATGAGTTGTTCATGTACAAGAAAGAACAGTGTTAATAAAATAAAGAAATCTAGAAATCTCTGCTTTTCTTGTGGATGTAGTCATTATGATGAACCACTTAAATTTGTTGTTGTGTATTTTTGTTGTTGTGTATTTTTGTGTATGTTCATTTTTGATCAACTTAAATTACGATTTTGTTTTAAATATGCTCTTTTAAAATTAACAATTGGTAATTTGATATCAGAGCGTTGTGGTGTTCAATTTTTGGCACGAGAGATTCGAGTTTGAGTGGGAGCAATGTTGTCTGATGAAGGAAATATTGAAAGGTTCAATGGCCACAACTATCAACTGTGGAAAATGCAAATGGAAGATTATTTATATCAAAAAGATCTATGGTGACCATTACATGGTAAAGCAAATAAACCATCAAGTATGATAGATGAAGATTGGGACATTCTAGATAGAAAAGTGTTGGAAGCATCTGGTTGTGTTTATTCCCAACAACGGAGTTTAACATATCCAAAGCAACAACAACTGTTGATTTAATGAGTACATTGAATAGGTTGTATGAAAAATCCTCAACATCGAATAAGCTATTTTTAATAAAACGGTTGTTTAACTTGAAAATGGCTAAAGATAGTTTTGTAGCAACCACTTGAATGATTTTAACACTATTATCAATCAATTATCCTTTGTATAAGTAGTTTTTGATGATGAGATTCGGGCTCTCTTAATTTTGAGTTCTTTTCTAGAAAGTTGGAATAGCTTAGCTATGGTAGTTAGTAACTTGGTTTATGGCTCAAATACATTAAAATTTAACAATTTTATTGGTGTAATTCTAAGTGAGGAAATGCGAAGGAAGAGCACGAGTGACTCCAACATCAGCTAATGTTTTGAGTGCAGATGATACGGGAAGATCAAAATAAAAAGGGAAAAATCCAAGTGGTCATGAGAAATCACAATGTAGATCAAAATCTAAAGGTAGAGAGAATGGTTGGTATTGTGGAAAATAAGGACACATCAAAAAAAATGTTGGTCTTTCAAGAAGGCTAAAAATAAGCCAAAAGAAGATGAAGCAAATGTTGTATGTAAGGATTTTGGTGTTCTTATTTTAACCTCAGAAGAACCAATAACAAATTTTTAGGTGCTTGATTTGGAAGCATCATTTTATGCCACTCCATGCAAGGAGTATTTCAAAAACCTAAAAAATGGTGATTTCGGTAAAGCTCTTCTTGGAAATAATGAATAGATTGTGATGCTATTGGTAAACTAGGGGATATTTTGTTAAAGTTAACAAATGGAAATAGTTGGTTGTTGTGGGATGTTAGATATATCCCTCAACTTAAACAAAATCTGATTTCAACTAGGCAATTGGCTTCTCAATGGTGTGAAGTCACTTGTGGATCCAACAGATGAAAAGTAATAAAAAGGGCCTTGGTAATTGCTTGAGGTAACAAAATAGACACCTTGTATATAGTAAAAAGTAATGTTGAAGTGGGAGTTGTTCACTCCATGCCAACTCCTTTGTTGAGTGAGATATTGGCTACAAGGAAAAGGTTTTTGGATAGATTAGATGCTGAAGTTGATTCAGTCATTGAAGAATCTTTTAACATGTTGGAATCTGATTATATGTCTGGGATAGTGGCATCTAATGATGAAGAAAATGATATAGAAGAAGGAAAGGAGTCGTTAGAGATAGAGGGGGACAAGGCTCTTGAGATGGGCAATGGAAATGTTTTTCAAAAGACCAATGTTGGGCTTGAGGATAGTGGCAGTGTTGAGTCTAATGATGGTGGCCTTGGTAAGGCTTCAAATGAGATTATGTTATTTGACGATAATGATGCCTAGAATGGTGTTGGTGTGGAGAAGAAGCTCAACCAGTGCGAAGTGGCAAGTGGGAATATCTTCATGTTGGGAATAGAGAGAATGGTGTTAGATGCAAGTCATATAATAATCAACACCAACGGTATCAAGATGCACATAGCAGAGCAAGGATCAGGTCCCATGGTATTGCTAATACATGAGTTTTCAGTGTTGTGGTATTCATGGATGCATCAAATAAGATAATTAGCAATGGTAGGGTACCACACGGTGGCCCCTAACATTAGGGGTTATGGAGGCACTGATATTCCTATCAGTCTACATAATTACTCTCATTTGTGTCTTGTGGGGGACTTGATTGGCTTGCTTGATGCCCTTGGTCATCATAAGGCCTTTATGGTTGGTCACGATTGGGGCTCTATTGTTGCTTCACACCTTTTCCTTTTTTGACCAGATAGACTTATAACACTTATAAATTTGAGTGTCTTATATTGACCGCAAAGTCCAATTGAGAGAATGGGGTCTCTTCTTAGGGAAGGCTACTATATTTACAAATTCCAGGAATTTGGAAGAGTTGAAAAGGAATTTGCAAGATACTGAGGTTTTTTTGTTGCATACTATATTGATCTCTTGTTGGAACATTGGATGTTGAAGCAAATTGGAGATGGTGCCAATTTGATAATATCAATTGTAGGAACTAATACTTGATTGTTGAGGGCTGTCGAGCTCAAGTATTATGTTGATACCTTATTAGTATTGTTCAACAAGACAAGAAAATTTGCAGAGCTGCATGATGTTCAATGTGTCTTGGCAAGTCAGAATGCATATGTGCACTTTAATTGTTCCATATGAGATGCCATGAGAATGAATATGGTATCCAAGGGTGTACATAATGTTTTAAATTATCATCAAGATGTTTTCCCTGATATGAATGTCATTAGAATTTTAGGTAATTTATGTGTAGACAAGAAGGCTACTGATGTGAATTGATAGAGGGACGCGGTAAATCAGTTGTATAAGAGGTTGATATGCACTTTAATTTTTGTTGCTTCCTACAATGATTCAAGTCGATGTTTTCTCTGCCACAATGCCTCCAAAGGCTCTAGAAATCACTAGGAAGTTTATGAATAAGCAAATTATTTTTAACAAGAAAATTGTTGAATCTAACTTGACTTGGAGAAGGCTTATCCATAGTGTCCTTAAGAAAAATTTGGAGAAGTTCAAGTTTTGTAGAGTTTCTCTTGGCCTTGTCAAGATGTGACAATGAGTATGGAAAAGTGTGGATTTCTCTAAGTGAATGTTTTTGCAGTAGTGGTTGAACTTCAAGTGGGAGATTGTTGGGGAGTGAAGTCCAATAGTTCTTTAGTGTTAACCTCCTAATATCTTTCCCGCCTTTTCTTTGTCTCTTCATTTCTTTGGCAGACTTGAAGAGCTCATGGTGTATGTTTAAAACATGATGAGTTGCTGATGTAAATGTACAAGAGAAAACAAAATGTTAATAAAATAGAGAAATCTTTGTCTTTCCCATGGATGTAGCCATTACGATGAACCACATAAATTTTATGTTGTGTGTTTTATATGTGTGTGCCCATTTTTCGGAAGCTTAAATTATGATTCTATTTTAAATCTGCTCTTTTAAAATTAACAGAAAGATGCAGATCTTCAAAACACATAAGCTATACTTATTTTGAGACTTTAAATTCTAACATGTTGCACTCTTTCTTGTCAAACTTCGCTATTAATGTCTTTTAATCTTCCATCATGCAACACTTTAATAGTTGTCCCTAATGTTAAATATCATCGTTGTGACCTTTGAGTGTTTGTTTATGGAATGAAAGAACAAGAAACTATTTAATATTCAATCGTATCTAAACAACTAGAGTATGATTAGTGATTTATTTCTCATTCTAATATAATTCAATTGAGTAAGACATTGGAATATCCTTTGCATCCTTTGAGAGTGTGTTAGTTTGGCATTTGAATTCTCTCCTGCCAAAAATTTCTCGATGTCTTATAAAGTTACACTTCATTGTAAGACCATCACTATTGTGAAAGCAACAAAAGTGAGCCACATTTAACCTATTGGAGTGGAAGAAATTGCGAAAAAGATCTTAACCTGGAACTTCTTGAAGATTATTTTGTGGCTGAAAATCACTTTTCCTAGGCACCTTGAGGCTTGAGGTCCTTTCAGAAAGGGGACCTTGTTTTTGAATACTTTTTAAAATAGCATCTTTCTTCGAAGGTTGAATATGATTCTTATCCAAATCCTTTCCAATGTTTCCATTATAAACCATATTATCATAGATGATCATTGCTAGAGCTTAAGTGGTATCTAACTTCATCTCACTGTAGTCAAAGAATTGGCTTTGTTTACATTCACTATTAAATAATATTAATTATATTTTGATCCATGAGTAGATAAATTTTAAGTGGACAAGTGAGGTCAAGTTATATAGCACTTGTACACTATTTTAGGTCACTTGGAGAAAGATGAAAAAGATGCTTTTGGAAAAGCCTATTAAGCCTTGTAATGTGGCTTAAACTTTATATATATAGTTGTTTGGAATAAGGTGTCTCAACCTTAGAGTCCTAACATTGAATTATTTAATGTATTATTGTATTTATTTATTTTATTTAATTTCCTACAATGTCATGTTGTTAATTGGGACCCACTAGCTGGATGGCATCCTCGTTGGAGGTGACTATATGACACATCTTCATCATAGTGGAGGTAAGCATCTCATCTTGGAATCTTGGACCTAGGACAAGTGATGTCATTTTATGATATATTCTATGACACGTCATAAGGTATATTTTGCATATAGAAAGTGTGGTGCCTTAGTGGGGTATGACAGAAGTGTGAGAGAATAAGTGTGATAGTCATGTTTGACTTATTCTTTGTTTGTTGAAAGTGTTGTATGTGTGACATGATATTATGACACATGTTATGAAAAATTCTATGACAGTTGTAAGGAATTTTTCATAGCCCACTATTAGCATGAACTAGGCACCCAAGCTTGGAGAGATGTTTTGCATGTTATGACAACTATAAGAGGTGTAAGAGAATGTTGTACAAATGTCCAAATCATGCCTATGGTGTGAAATATTTTTGCCACATGGGTTTGGATGCCTAACCTCTTCTATAAGCTTCTTCAAGCTTGTATCTTCTATAAACAGGATGCCTTGCAGTGTAGAATGCATAGTTTGTTTGTAGGTATCAAAGTGTTGTTGGATTTCCTCCAGAAGAGAAAGATGTAGTCTCCATGTTAAGGATGCAAGCCTACAAGTGTATTGTAACCTTATTGTTGCAGATTAATATATAGGTTTGATGCTTTGGAGTGGGGTTTTTTAGTTGAAAGGTTTTTCCCCACATATTTCATGTCTTCTTCTCTTATGTTTATCTTTGTTCTATTCTTTGAGTTTCTCATTCTTGAAATATTAATTTACATGTCGTGATGCAGCTGAAATTTTTCTAGATTTGAAACTACATCAGCTTTCCTCTAAGGGTTAATGCAGGGGAAATTAAACTATGTATGTTTCCACTTTAAGGCATTGTAGTATGTGCTTGTATCAAGATGATTAAAATATGTTTTTTTTAAGAAGCATAAGATACTGAAGGTGCATACTACATCTTGGAAGGCTTTTTGAGTTCATCATTTCCTTTCATTTGGTATCAGAGCTCAGTTCTAGACTTGCATGTGCTTGCATACATATGTATGTAAGTTTAATGTACTTGCATGTCAATTGAATGTGCTTGCATGGTGATTCATGTGGTGTTTGGGTTTTTGGATCATATTTCTTCTATTGTGATTTCTTAGCTTGGAAAGCTTGAGGAAATTTGTTTTGAAGGAATTGGCTAATTATTAATCCTTGTTTGAGTGGAAGTTTTGCAGTTGATCTTGTTTTCTAGAAATAGTAGGCATTGTGAAGGATGGAGGAGATATATTTTTATGGAGCTGATCATGTGGTTATATTTGATATGTTATTGATCTAAAGCTCTTGTTTGACAATTGAATAACCTTGAATGTATGTAGGCTATGGAGTTGATCATTGGATGATCTGGAAGCTTTTGGAAGAGCCTAATTTTCTCTCAGATGCATGTACATGTTGGTGGTGGATTTGGCATGAAAATGGGCCTATAAGTTCTTGGACCTCTCTTCCCTAATGGAATTTTTTACTTACATGGATCAAATTCATGTTCCTTGGATTTGAGGGTTTTATGGATTTTGGTTCAAAAATCTATTATTATGCATATTCATGATATTCCATTGTTTTGGTTTAACTATTATGGTTGTATAGAGACTTGAGGGCATTCCAGATGATAATTTGATATGGATTTGCATGTGTATTACAAAAACTATAGTGGGTTTGCAGGTTTACATGGTAAATCAAGACTTGCAGTTTTGTAGATCTACGGATGAACTATTTTTTCAGATTATGGTTTCCTTGGGTTATTTGGATGTAAGATAGTTACAGGTTTACATGTATGCTTCATGAATGTTTTGAGGAGGCTTGTAGCTTTCTCATTGAGGAAATGTTGGTATATGTTTTACCATTGTTGATTTGTGGGTTGTGAAGTTGGGATATTTTATATTTTATAAGCTTATAGACAACCTATTTCCTCTGAAGGTTTTACAGTTTTCCTATGTTCTAAAGGCTGTGGGTTTGTGTAGATCTGGAGTACTCACTTGTTCAAATGAAATATGTTGGATGGATGTTTAAGTGGTCATAGATTTACATGGAGATGATTTTTTACAGGTTTTTTCATGTTAACCAAAAATATATGGTTTGTAGATTAGTGGAAAATATTGTTTTCAGACTCTTAGAGTTTTCTAGGTGAGAACAATTGAAAATTTGTAGGAATACTTGATTAGTTCCTTGACTATGGTACTCAGTAGTGGATTTGTTTGGAAAATCGAGTTTGTTGGTGATCTGGTGTTTGATTCTTGAAATCTACATGTTGTCTTCTTTGATATCTTAGTTTTGCATGTTATTAACATGATGATGAGTTTTCATGCTTCAATGTTTGAGATCTCTGAGTTATGCAGTTTGTGGATTAGCTACCCATTGGTTGTAGTGGGATGACTCAGATGTACATTTTCTATATCCATGAGATAGATTCAGTGTTGATGCATATTTCATTAGTTGGACTTGTCGGTGGTCATTTTCCCATTGGTATTTTGTTTTGAGATGAGATGATGGATGTTATTGAGTGCTTGGATAGCTTATTTTTTATCTTCTTAGCTAGGAGATTTATGTTCTACTTATTATTTGGTGTTGTTGATATTGCATTTTATTGTCTTAGAGTCGTGAAGAATCTTCATTAAGGAGATGGTTGTCATGATGCTTGGAGAGCTTGATATCACTGTTTAGTGGGAGCTTTAGCTGTGACTGTGGATTCATCACTTGGTGATGGATGATCTTCTTTAGTGTTGTAGATGTTACTAAAAGGAGCTCTTAGACCTTGTTGCTACAAAAGGGTTCTTTTGCATTTGCATGGACATTGTTTGGAGATGGTTATCTTCATGAGATTGGATATGTTTCTTGGTTTAGAGTATTTTGGTATTATTTCATGTTGTACTCTTGATTCTATATTAGAGTTTGGTATGGTACATATTCTATTGAGACCAGGATGTATACATTATTGTATATGACCTCCTAGGAGGAGATGGTTAGATCATGTTGTCATGCTTATGCTTCGATTTAATGATTGGAGCTTTGACATTGATCTTGGTGATTCTCTTTGCATTGAGTACATTGATAATTTTCTTGATTGCTTCATGATGGTGCTATGTTGCATTTGGAGTTTGGCATGGATTGATTGGCTATAGGTACTCATAGATACTTCTAGACTTAGGTGAGGCTTGCAGTTCTCTTATGGTTAGAGACATGTTTGGAGATGGTCACTCTTGATGAGATTTCAGTAGGAAGTCTGAGGAGCCTACACCTTGGTTGGACATGAGTTCAACATGGACCTATGAGGAGAATGTTCTTGGATAAGTCATGATGACTTGAATATCTTGTAGGAGCATTCTCATTCCCCACTCTTGGTCTACTCGGCAGTCTACTTGAGAGGTATCACTCATTGTTCATTTTAGGTGTATTATGTTATGTGTAATACCCCTCCTCTTACTATTTGGATTTATTATTATTTTTCTATGTGTTCATTTGATGCCTTGATCCTATGATGGTACTGTTATTGTGTGATTTGGTTAGTTAGACTTTTGATGATGCTGTTATTCCATTAGTAGACACGATCATTTCATATGACATTGTGGTTAGTAATGTTAGTTGATTTTCAGAATTATATTGTGATGCAGTGATTTAATTAGATATGTTATGAGATGATTGTTAGTTAGAAATGTTGATTTATTGGTTAAACTATAATTCTTAGAATAGGTGTGATGAAGGACAATATGTCATCACTCGTTCGCGAGTGCCCTGTTATGTTGTGATTCCTTCTCACAATGCAGTTCCTTAATTTAATGCTTCGATTTTATATATATATATATATATATATATATATATATATATATATATATATATATATATATATATATATATATATATATATATATATATATGTATGCACATGTACACAACTTCATTTGTACACAGGTATTACAAGTACAAGTCTCGATTCCACCTGCTTCGGCAGGACAGGGCGAGCACCAATAACCCAACGGTTAAATGTTGAAACAGAGGTGACGATGAAGTCATCCTGTCCCATGATGTCAGATTGTCTTGTTTGTTTGGTATTGTTTATTTTGTGTAATTGTCATCATTTGTGGTTTGTGTTTTGTGTGTTGTCGTATTTTGATTAATGTGGTATTTTATAAGTTATGATTATTTAATTGATGTTGATATTTTATAAGTTGTGAATTAGTTAATTAAATGTGGATAATAATTGCTTATTTTAATGAAGATTATATTGTATTTTAAATATTTAAATTTTTTATTTAATTTTATAGGGTCATGTGTTTTATTAAATGATAATTAAAATATTAAATTGTGTTTTATTATTTTAATTAATTATCTTGTTGAGGATAATTGTAGAATAAATTATTTAAATTAAATAGAAAATGTGTTGTGCAAGGAAGTGGTAAAAATAGAAATTAAAACAATAAAACAAATAAAAGAATGCAAAGATTGTGTGAGCCAATAAGAATAGAGATCTGGGTAAAAAGGTGGCTTTTAAAGAATTGTTTTCTTTTATTTTTGATTTTTGGAGTTTTTTGTGAGAGAGGGACAATATATTTTTATTTAATTAAGAATTTTGGGGGTTACACACAGAGACATGGGATTATTATTACAGAGGTTGCACAAGATATTGGGGAGGGTATGTTGGAATCTTAGGGAGGATATTGGAATCTGTTGCTATATTGTGAGGAGAGAGTTATAAAAAAAAAGGACTTCCAGTCTATTACTGGGGATGGTTCTGGAGAGTGTTCTAAAAAAATGATCGGATTCGAGTTCCAAGATGAAATTCTGTAGAGGACATTTTGAAGCGCAAACAAGGAGCTCTTCGTAAAGGCCGTCAGAAACCAGCTTCGTCGGAGTCTCAAGAGCGCAGGACTCCAGGTTCCAGATGTTTCATCTCCTTCCTCTTTCTGTTTCAAAAGAAAATAAATAAATAAGTAGCTCATCCTTAAAGTTATTCTTTTTTTTGAAAATAGTTTGAATTGCAAACAAAACATAAAGTTCTGCTGTGGAATTTTTGTTTGAATTGAAAATTAGTGAAAGATATTAGACTAGAATTTTTAAAAGAAAGAGTTATTGAACTATCTGAATTGTCAAAACAAAAAACCTTTATCTTATGAAATGCTCAATTTAACAATAATAGGATTGTAGAAAATATTTCCTTGTTTAGAATAATAATTGTGAGATTTTGTAAATATATTGATATATGAACGAATGTATGCATTGCTCTGTATTTTTATTCTGTTGTTTTGTTTTAACCCTCTTACTTTTATTTGGTATGTAATAAATATATATATATATATATATATATATATTTATAGTACTTTGTGTTATTTTTTTTATTGTTTTCTATACTGGTTATTTAATGGGTCGAAATTTTGCTCAGACCAGAGTTGTGGCCGTACCTGTGCTCGGCATAGATTTTGAGGTTTTGAATATGGAATTTGATATAAAAAAATAAATATTGTTAAAAGTATTCTTTTATGTTAAGAAATAAATAAATAAATAAATAAATAAATAAAATAAAAAACAGAAATCGCGAATTTAATAAAAAAAATCGCATTTGCGTTTTAAAGTAAATTTAAATATATATAAAAAAAAAAAAATAGTTTGGAGTGGGGGAGGGACGGCCGAAGCCGTACCGCTCCCCGTACCCCCTGGTACTGCACACAGTAGCCTTATAGACTACTCGACAATAATAAGACTGCAGTTTTAAGGTGGCCTTGTCTTAAAAATTAAAATTTTATAATTTTGTTTTTTTATTTATTTATACTTTGGTTTTATATATATATAAATATATATATATTTATATATATATATATTATTTTATTAAATATTAAAATATTAAAATTTATTTTATTTAAAACGAAATTATAATTATTTTATTTAGTATAATTATAGTTTAAATGTAAATTTTTTGTTTTAATTTTTAAAGGTTAATTAATATTTTTATGTAAATAAAGGATATTATTTTATTGGGTGAACAAATAATTTAAACTAGAGTTTGCTTTAATTTGTTGTTGTTCTGAAATTATATCGAAAAAAATGACATTTCGTTATATTTGGTAATTGGAACTTGATACTCTTTTGTGAATATTGAATGTTGGATTTTTTTTTTTGGGGTTATTAAATGAAACAAATTAAATGTTTAGTTGTATGGTTTATTTTGGATAAAATTGAATAATAGGGTAAAATCATTTCATTATAAAATATTTATGATAAATTTTATCGTGAAAATTGAATGCAAGTAATAGATGAACAATGGAGTGTTGTCTCGATGAAATGTGGGTTATGTGGTTGTTAATTTGTGAAACCCTATAGATTGTCGGTCTTTCTTGTGCATTTTGATTATGGTTTTCCTTTATTCCGGTTGCGGTGTGGGAACCTTGTGTATTTGTGATTCTATTGTTGTTTATTAAGAACCCTTGTTCCAGAGGCGTGTCTTTTAATCTGTGATTGTTATTCCGTGTGGTTGTGCTATTGGAATTGGAAATCTATTAGCATTACTTTTGGAAGGGTTGTACGTGGGCATTGACATTTTGATTATGAGCTATTGTGGGATGGATTTGCCTCGCTTGTTTATGTTTTGAGTTATATGTTTTGTTCGTGATAGTACAACCCTTGCCTAGTTTTGATTTATGTTAGGGGTCATAGGGAGAGTGGCTCTTCGTGGGCGCCGGCGCCTCAGATGGAGGAAGTGCTCAGGGGAACCCACGTAAGAGTAGTTAAACAAGTGATAACCTAAACAATAGAATTTAGGGGGATGGGTAGTAACACATACAAGATAATTAAAATTGGATTCCTCGTCTATGCATTAGGGCTACCATAGACTGGTGATAGACTGAGTAGGCCGTGGTCGGCAAAGTCATTGTCTCGTCTTCTTGAGAGATTATCGGCTCCGCATTAGCTACCCTATGGTGCCAGCGCCTCAGTTAGGAGGAAGGGCCAGGAGATCCATAGATGGGTGCCGGCGCCTCAGTTGGAGGAAGTGCCAGGGGATCCCATGAGAGCTATGCGATGACACTCTCCACTAGACACCCTTGTTCTCGTTGCTTGTGTTCTGTTATGTAGATGGGTGCCGGCGCCTCAATTGGAGGAAATGCCAGGGGATCCCATGAGAGCTATGTGATGACCTCTCTGCTAGACACCCCTGTTCTTGTTTCTTGTTGCCTCTAGATATTGTAATCTTTATGTTGTTTTGAATTTAGGGCTAGGGGATCCATAGATGGGTGTCGGCGCCTCAGTTGGGGGAAGTGCCAGGGGATCCCATGAGAGCTATGCGACGACCCTCCCCCTTGACACTCATTTGACTTGTTTCTTGTTGCCTATGGAACTGTGTATTGAATGGTTGCTTTAGATTTACTATGGAATCATGTTCTTTTAATGTTTCAGATTTATTTGGAAATGTATTTTGGATGTTGTTTAGGTCCCTTTGGATATTGTATCTTTATGATGCGTTTGATTCTTGTGAATTTGTTTCATGATTGCTAATTGGTGGTACTTCATGTTATTGTGATGAGTTTATTAGGTTTAACTTGTTATGTGATTTGTGAACGTTGAGGGTTGTTCATTGCATGCTTTGAGTAGTACTTGTTTTGTGTCATGTTGTTGTTGAGTCAGTTTGGCATTCATGGTCGGGTTCACTTCCTCGTCACCTCTGAGCACGGGGGGTGAGTTACTTGTAATTCACATGGTTGGGTGGAACATGCTCCGCACCCGTTGGGTTCCCCATCAGCATCCTGTCTTCCCAGCATTTCCGCAGTTGGAGTTGTCCCAGTATTCACTTCATATTTCAGATTCCTTTGTTCTTGTATTAGTTCCCATGTTGGGAGACTCAATGTAATTTCATTTATCAGAATTGTGATGTAATATTAAAACAATGATGTAATAGTTAGGATCATTTGTAACTCTATTGAGAGATTTATCATGGATGTCGATGTTGATTATTCTCGCATCATGGTTATTGGATGTATCCTTATCCTTGGTTATCATTATAAATGATATTGTTGTAATCTTTATTTTTATTTCCGGTTAGTTGTTGCGATGTAACCTCACGTGCCCCAAAGAACTAAGTGTGTTAATGTTATGTAATGTGCTATGTTAATTATGGTTAAGTGTTATTACATGTTTAATCTAATTGTTTTTTAAAAAAAATTATTCGCATTGTGTGTGTTCTCTAGGGTTTGCACGGCGGGCGTTACAACTTGGTATCAGAGCGTAGGTTCATACACTGGGCACTATGTGTGCTCACTATGTAACCTTGCGTTTAGTCCCTAGAGTCTGGAGTTTCATTTTTTTTTTTGTGTTTGTTGTGAACATAAGTTTCCTCCGTTAGCTGGTTTTAGGACAACGGTGCAATAAACTGATGGGAAAGGATAGGACCCTCGGTGTAGTGCGCAATGCACCGATATCCTTCCTATCAAGGATGCACTATGAACCCTTGTGTCATTGTGTGATGTGGTTTCCAGAGATGTGAGTTATGTGTGTGGTTTGTGGTGTGTTCTCTATGTGGTTGTTGTGTGTTTACTCTTATCTATTTAATGGCTTCCCGGAGTAAGCCATATCCTTGGGGGGAGGATGTAATACCCCCATGTTACTAATACCTTTTAATATTAATTGTTACTCTTACGTGTGAGCTTGATACTACTTTCTATTGGTGATTAGTTCACCGTCTTGGTGTGTGTGGATGCCTCTCGTATTAGGGAATCTTATTTTCTTTTGTTTATCGGCTTCCAGGAGTAAGCCGATTTTATGAGGGGGAGGATGTAATACCCCTCCTCTTACTGTTTGGATTTATTATTATTTTTCTATGTGTTCGTTTGATGCCTTGATCCTATGATGGTACTGTTATTGTGTGATTTGGTTAGTTAGACTTTTGATGATGCTGTTATTCCATTAGTAGACACGATCATTTCATATAACATTGTGGTTAGTAATGTTAGTTGATTTTCAGAATTATATTGTGATGCAGTGATTTAATTAGATATGTTATGAGATGATTGCTAGTTAGAAATGTTGATTTATTGGTTAAACTATAATTCTTAGAATAGGTGTGATGAAGGACAATATGGCATCACTCGTTCGCGAGTGCCCTGTTATGTTACGATTCCTTCTCACAATGCAGTTCCTTAATTTAATGCTTTGATTATATATATATATATATATATATATGTATGCACATGTACACAACTTCGTTTGTACGTAGGTATTACAGGTACAAGTCTCGATTCCACCTGCTTCGGCAGGACAGGGCGAGCACCAATAACCCAACGGTTAAATGTTGAAACAGAGGTGACGATGAAGTCATCCCGTCCCATGATGTCAGATCATCTTGTTTGTTTGGTATTGTTTATTTTGTGTAATTGTCATCATTTGTGGTTTGTGTTTTGTGTGTTGTCGTATTTTGATTAATGTGGTATTTTATAAGTTATGATTATTTAATTGATGTTGATATTTTATAAGTTGTGAATTAGTTAATTAAATGTGGATAATAATTGCTTATTTTAATGAAGATTATATTGTATTTTAAATATTAATTTTTTTTATTTAATTCTATAGGGTCATGTGTTTTATTAAATGATAATTAAAATATTAAATTGTGTTTTATTATTTTAATTAATTATCTTGTTGAGGATAATTGTAGAATAAATTATTTAAATTAAATAGAAAATGTGTTGTGCAAGGAAGTGGTAAAAATAGAAATTAAAACAATAAAACAAATAAAAGAATGCAAAGATTGTGTGAGCCAATAAGAATAGAGATCTGGGTAAAAAGGTGGCTTTTAAAGAATTGTTTTCTTTTATTTTTGATTTTTGGAGTTTTTTGTGAGAGAGGGACAATATATTTTTATTTAATTAAGAAGTTTGGGGGTTACACACAGAGACAGGGGATTATTATTATAGAGGTTGCACAAGATATTGGGGAGGGTATGTTGGAATTTTAGGTAGGATATTGGAATCTATTGCTATATTGTGAGGAGAGAGTTATAAAAAAAAAGGACTTCCAGTCTATTATTGGGGATGGTTTTGGAGAGTGTTCTAAAAAAATGATCGGATTCGAGTTCCAAGATGAAATTCTGTAGAGGAGATTTTGAAGCGCAAACAAGGAGCTCTTCGTAAAGGCTGTCAAAAACCAGCTTCGTCGGAGTCTCAAGAGCGCAGGACTCTAGGTTCCAGATGTTTCATCTCGTTCCTCTTTCTGTTTTAAAAGAAAATAAATAAATAAGTAGCTCATCCTTAAAGTTATTATTTTTTTTAAAAATAGTTTGAATTGCAAACAAAACATAAAGTTCTACTGTGGAATCTTTGTTTGAATTGAAAATTAGTGAAAGATATTAGACTAGAATTTTTAAAAGAAAGAGTTATTGAACTATCTGAATTGTCAAAACAAAAAACCTTTATCTTATGAAATGCTCAATTTAACAATAATAGGATTGTAGAAAAGATTTCCTTGTTGAGAATAATAATTGTGAGATTTTGTAAATATATTGATATATGAACGAATGTATGCATTGCTCTGTATTTTTATTCTGTTGTTTTGTTTTAACCCTCTTACTTTTATTTGGTATGTAATAAATATATATATATATATATATATTTATAGTATTTTGTGTTATTTTTTTATTGTTTTCTATACTGGTTATTTAATGGGTCAAAATTTTGCTCAGACCAGAGTTGTGGCCGTACCTGTGCTTGGCACAGATTTTGAGGTTTTGAATATGGAATTTGATATAAAAAAATAAATATTGTTAAAAGTATTCTTTTATGTTAAGAAATAAATAAATAAATAAATAAATAAATAAAAAAAAAACAGAAATCGCGAATTTAATAAAAAAATTCGCATTTGCGTTTTAAAGTAAATTTAAATATATATAAAAAAAAAAAATAGTTTGGAGTGGGGAGGGACGGCCGAAGCCGTACCGCTCCCCGTACCCCCTGGTACTGCACACAGTAGCCTTATAGACTACTGCGCACAGCAGTCAATAAGACTGCTGCGGGCAGTCTTTAAGGCCGCCGGGCCTTGTCTTAAAAATTAAAATTTTATAATTTTGTTTTTTTATTTATTTATACTTTGGTTTTATATATATATAAATATATATATATTTATATATA
>VDFB02047230.1:391148061-391179831 GCA_007258455.2 Sequoia sempervirens
TTTATATCAAATTCCATATTCAAAACCTCAAAATCTGTGTCGAGCATAGGTACGGCCACAACTCTGGTCTGAGCAAAATTTTGACCCATTAAATAACCAGTATAGAAAAAAATAAAAAAAATAACACAAAATACTATAAATATATATATATATATATATTTATTACATACCAAATAAAAGTAAGAGGGTTAAAACAAAACAACAGAATAAAAATACAGAGCAATGCATACATTCGTTCATATATCAATATATTTACAAAATCTCACAATTATTATTCTCAACAAGGAAATCTTTTCTACAATCCTATTATTGTTAAATTGAGCATTTCATAAGATAAAGGTTTTTTGTTTTGACAATTCAGATAGTTCAATAACTCTTTCTTTTAAAAATTATAGTCTAATATCTTTCACTAATTTTCAATTCAAACAAAGATTCCACAGCAGAACTTTATGTTTTGTTTGTAATTCAAACTATTTTCAAAAAAAAGAATAACTTTAAGGATGAGCTAATTATTTATTTATTTTCTTTTGAAACAGAAAGAGGAAGGATATGAAACATCTGGAACCTGGAGTCCTGCGCTCTTGAAACTCTGACGAAGCTGGTTTCTGACGGCCTTTACGAAGAGATCCTTGTTTGCGCTTCAAAATCTCCTCTACAGAATTTCATCTTGGAACTTGAATTCGATCATTTTTTTAGAACACTCTCGAGAACCATCCCCAGTAATAGACTGGAAGTCCTTTTTTTTATAACTCTCTCCTCACAATATAGCAACAGATTCATATATCCTCCCTAAAATTCCAACATACCCTCCCTAATATCTTGTGCAACCTCTGTAATAATAATCCCATGTCTCTGTGTGTAACCCCCAAAATTCTTAATTAAATAAAAATATATTGTCCCTCTCTCACAAAAAATTCCAAAAATAAAAAATAAAAGAAAACAATTCTTTAAAAGCCAGCTTTTTACCCAGATCTCTATTCTTATTGGCTCACACAATCTTTGCATTCTTTTATTTGTTTTATTGTTTTAATTTCTATTTTTACCACTTCCTTGCACAACACATTTTCTATTTAATTTAAATAATTTATTCTACAATTATCCTCAACAAGATAATTAATTAAAATAATAAAACACAATTTAATATTTTAATTATCATTTAATAAAACACATGACCCTATAAAATTAAATAAAAAATTTAAATATTTAAAATACAATATAATCTTCATTAAAATAAGCAATTATATATATATATTTATATATATATATATATAATTTTATTAAATATTAAAATATTAAAATTTATTTTATTTAAAACGAAATTATAATTATTTTATTTAGTATAATTATAGTTTAAATGTAAATTTTGTGTTTTAATTTTTAAAGGTTAATTAATAGTTTTATGTAAATAAAGGATATTATTTTATTGGGTGAACAAATAATTTAAACTGGAGTTTGCTTTAATTTTTTGTTGTTTTGAAATTATATCAAAAAAAATGACATTTCGTTATATTTGGTAATTGGAACTTGATACTCTTTTGTGAATATTGAATGTTGGATTTTTTTTTTTGGGGTTATTAAATGAAACAAATTAAATGTTTAGTTGTATGGTTTATTTTGGATAAAATTGAATAATAGGGTAAAATCATTTCATTATAAAATATTTATGATAAATTTTATCGTGAAAATTGAATGCAAGTAATAGATGAACAATGGAGTGTTGTCTCGATGAAATGTGGGTTATGTGGTTGTTAATTTGTGAAACCCTATAGATTGTCGGTCTTTCTTGTGCATTTTGATTATGGTTTTTCCTTTATTCCGGTTGCGGTGTGGGAACCTTGTGTATTTGTGATTCTATTGTTGTTTATTGAGAACCCTTGTTCTAGAGGCGTGTCTTTTAATCTGTGATTGTTATTTCATGTGGTTGTGCTCTTGGAATTGGAAATCTATTAGCATTACTTTTGGAAGGGTTGTACGTGGGCATTGGCATTTTGATTATGAGCTATTGTGGGATGGATTTGCCTCGCTTGTTTATGTTTTGAGTTATATGTTTTGTTCGTGATAGTACAACCCTTGCCTAGTTTTGATTTATGTTAGGGGTCATAGGGAGAGTGGCTCTTCGTGGGTGCCGATGCCTCAGATGGAGGAAGTGCTCAGGGGAACCCACGTAAGAGTAGTTAAACAAGTGATAACCTAAACAATAGAATTTAGGGGGATGGGTAGTAACACATACAAGATAATTAAAACTGGATTCCTCGTCTATGCATTAGGGCTACCATAGACTAGTGATAGACTGAGTAGGCCGTGGTCGGCAAAGTCGTTGTCTCATCTTCCTGAGAGATTATCGGCTATGCATTAGCTACCCTATGGTGTCGGCGCCTCAGTTAGGAGGAAGTGCCAGGAGATCCATAGATGGGTGCCAGCGCCTCAGTTGGAGGAAGTGCCAGGGGATCCCATGAGAGCTATGTGATGACACTCTCCACTAGACACCCTTGTTCTCGTTGCTTGTGTTATGTTATGTAGATGGGTGCCGGTGCCTCAATTGGAGGAAATTCCAGGGGATCCCATGAGAGCTATGTGATGACCCTCTCCGCTAGACACCCCTGTTCTTGTTTCTTGTTGCCTCTAGATATTGTAATCTTTATGTTGTTTTGAATTTAGGGCTAGGGGATCCATAGATGGGTGCCGGCGCCTCAGTTGGGGGAAGTGCCAGGGGATCCCATGAGAGCTATGCGACGACCCTCCCCCTTGACACTCGTTTGACTTGTTTCTTGTTGCCTATGGAACTGTGTATTGAATGGTTGCTTTAGATTTACTATGGAATCATGTTCTTTTAATGTTTCAGATTTATTTGGAAATGTATTTTGGATGTTGTTTCGGTCCCTCTGGATATTGTATCTTTATGATGTGTTTGATTCTTGTGAATTTGTTTCATGATTGCTAATTGGTGGTACTTCATGTTATTGTGATGAGTTTATTAGGTTTAACTTGTTATGTGATTTGTGAACGTTGAGGGTTGTTCATTACATGCTTTGAGTAGTACTTGTTTTGTGTCATGTTGTTGTTGAGTCGGTTTGGCATTCATGGTCGGGTTCACTTCCTCGTTACCTCTGAGCACGGGGGGTGAGTTACTTGTAATTCACATGGTTGGGTGGAACGTGCTCCGCACCCGTTGGGTTCCCCATCAGCATCCTGTCTTCCCAACATTTCCACAGTTGGAGTTGTCCCAGTATTCACTTCATATTTCGGATTCCTTTGTTCTTGTATCAGTTCCCATGTTGGGAGACTCAATGTAATTTCATTTATCAGAATTGTGATGTAATATTAAAACAATGATGTAATAGTTAGGATCATTTGTAACTCTATTGAGAGATTTATCATGGATGTAATTATGCAATGTTTATTATTCTCGCATCATGGTTATTGGATGTATCCTTATCCTTGGTTATCATTATAAATGATATTGTTGTAATCTTTATTTTTATTTCTGGTTAGTTGTTGCGATGTAACCTCGCGTGCCCCAGAGAACTAAGTGTGTTAATGTTATGTAATGTGCTATGTGATTATGGTTAAGTGTTATTACATGTTTAATCTAATTGTTTTTAAAAAAAAATTATTCGCATTGTGTGTGTTCTCTGGGGTTTGCACGGCGGGCGTTACATTATGCTTTTTCCTCTCATGCATATGGATCTTGAGCTAAGGATATATGGTTTTGGAGGATTCATTTGAGGATTGTTATGTTTATCTTCTTATGCATTATGAGAAAATTCATTGATGTTGATTTTAGGAGATGTATTGGGCTTATTTCTAGATATGGGAATGGATATTTAGTTTGACCTTCTTTGGCTTGAGAATTTTACATCCATGTTGATTACATGATACATATGTTATGTTTTATCTTGGTGATTGAATAGTGGGGTGTTGTTATGGATTTTATTTTGAGGTGTTCTTGAGGAGATCATACTTGAGATAGTTGGCATTTAGAGGTGTATGTAGAAGGATTTTCTATAGGTATATGATGTGCATTGTTTCTCTCTTTGGTCTTGGTTATCCTCATGTCCATGTTTGGTTCACATTACATTGGTTTTGAGGATTGGATGGAAACTATTGGAAAGGTTAAGCATAAAAATTTGGTACCTTTACTTGGTTAATGTGTTTTCACTTATGTTCTTGGGTGATGACATGAGGTTTCTTTATCCTTTTCCTTTGTTGAGTGTGGGGAACATGGGAGAGCTTTGGAGACTTGCGGTGAGAGTTACTCTTATAGGTATATGGTATGTAGTGTTTCTCTCTTTGGTCTTGGTTATCCTATTGGATGTTTGGTTTCACATTACATTGGTTTTTAGGTTTGGATGGAAATAATTGGAAAGGTTAAGCTTAAAAATTAGATACCTTTACTTGGTTAATGTGTTTTCACTTATGTTCCTAGGTGATGACATGGAGGTTTCTTTATCCTTTTCCTTTGTTGAGTGTGGAGAACATGTGAGAGGTTTGGAGACTTATGGTGAGATTTACTCTTACACGTTACTCATTTACATGTTTTGCATATCATTGTGGATGTTTCATGGTACTACATGATGTTGTTTACACTTTCTATATGATGTTATTGGTAGACTGGTATGCCATGATCTTTATCATATTTGACATTACCCACACAGTAGGAGTTCCTGGATGTGTGTGTTGTTAGTGACGGTTTTGACTCATTGAGCATTTGATTGTAGTTTATGGGTTGGATATGTTGTTAGCATAATTTCTAGTATTATTTTGGATACCTTTGAGGTATGATAGATTGGATGGATCAACATTTGTTGTGGGTGCTATTTCTAATCTCTTGCATTTATCGGTTAGATGAGGGCAACTTAGTTTGGTTGTTGGTCTAGCTTATGGTTTATCTTATTCACTGGAGGATTATTTTTCTTCAAAATTATGTTTCGACTCTATGGGCCTTGGGGCCCTAAGCAGATGTTTTAATATGACTCTTGGCAGGTCTTCAACAAGTGGGAGAATGTTGGGAATAAGGTGTCTCAACTTTAGAGTCCTAACATTGAATTATTTAATATATTATTGTATTTATTTATTTTATTTAATTTCCTACAATCTCATGTCATTAATTGGGACCCATTGGCTGGGTGGCATCCTCATTGGAGGTGACTGTATAACACATCTTCATCACAAGTGGAGGTACAGGCATCCCATCTTGGAATTATGGACCTAGGACAAGTGATGTCATTTTATGATATATTCTATGGTGCATCATAAGGTATATTTTGCATGGAGAAAGTGTGGTGCCTTAGTGGGGTATGAAAAAAGTGTGAGAGAATAAGTATGATAGTCATGTTTGACTTATTCTTTGTTTGTTGAAAGTGTTGTAATTGTGATAGGATATTATGACACATGTTATGACAAATTCTATGAAAGTTGTAAGGAATCTGTCATAACCCACTATTAGCATGAACTAGGTTCCCAAGCTTGGATAGATGTTTTGCATGTTATGACAACTATAAGAGGTATAAGAGAATGTTGTACAAATGTCCAGATCATGCCTATGGTGCAATATTTTTTCCACATGGATTTGGATGCCTAACCTCTTCTAGAAGCTTCTTCAATCTTGTATCTTCTATAAATAGGATGTCTTGCATTGTAGAATGCATAGTTTGTTTGCAAGTATCAAAGTGTTTCTTGGATTTCCTCCAGAAGAGTAAGATGTAGTCTCCTTGTTAAGGCTACGAGCTTGCAAGTGTATTGTAACCTTATTTTTGTAGATTAATACATAGATTCGATTCTTTGGAGTGTGGGGGTTTTTTTACCCGAAAAGGTTTTCCCAATGTATATCATGTCTTCTTCTCCTCTATCTATCTTTCTTCTATTCTTTGTGTTTCTCACTCTTGAAATATTAATTTACATGCTATGCTACTGAAATTTTCCTAGATTTGAAACTACATCAACTTTCCTCTAAGGGTTAATGCATGGGAAATTAAACTATGTCTATTTCCACTTTAAGGCATAGTAGTATGTGCTTGTATCAAGATGATTAAAATATGATTTCTTTTAAGAAGAATAAGATACTAAAGGTGCATGCTAGATCTTAGAAGGCTTTTCAAATTCGTCATTTCCTTTCAATAGTGGGTTGCTAAAAGTTTTGGGGTTACATATTTTCCTATAGTAGACAAGCATTTGGATTGTTGTCAAAGTCACTTGTAATAACATTAGAAATGATAGGCTTCACTTAAGGAGTCATCTATATTTATGATATTAGAAAATTCATACATATTAATTTGATAATATTGTTGTAGGAATGTCATAAAAGTAAGGTCAAAGGCTTTATCGACACTTAGAATAGTGTTCTAGGCAAAAGTTGTGGGTAAAACTGAAGGATTTTTTAAAAGTCTACACACATGCTACTTGTATGGTGGAATATAAAGTACAAAATGACACTGTTTAGTAGTTACGGGAGGGTAAATTTTCATGTGAGAGTGTGGTTGATGGTTAAAGTTTGAGGTGGTATAAGAAGAAAGATGAAATTTAGATCTTTTTATTATGATAATGAGTTTTTTTTAGAGCATGTGGCTATCATGTGTAATAGAAATAGTATTTTTAGTTATGTTTCTGTAATGTAAAAAAATGTATATCATGAAATTTCACATTACATACATCTTTCTCTTTAGAAAAACTAAGATAATTAAGCTTTCCCCACTAAAAACCATTTTCTTATCATTTAGCATGCCCTATTTCTCAACTGTTAAGTTTGATTTTTCTATGGACCAATGTGTGCTATGAAGACTGCATGAGCCATGCTAGCATCCCACAAAAATATATGACTAAGGTGGTCATTAAGATGTTACACATGTCATGTTTTGGAAATGTAACACATCTGCTAGTCTACATCCACGTCAAGAATTGCTTGGGCTAGTAGTTTGAACCAAAAATTCCCTCTCATTTGCAAGAGAATCAATTCAATATTTAATCTTCATGGATCAATCCTTCATTTTGTATCTCTTACAAACACAACTCTCTTCTTTCTATTGTACAACATCTCTCTCACACACACAACATTCTCCACAACTTTCTATATGCATATCTTTTAGGAAAACTCATCTACAACATTCAAAAGAAGCCCCGTCATTGTCACATGAGTTCTTCATGCAAGGAAGTTGTTGTCATATTATAGGTTCTTATTGTCCCTCGTTGGATCAAAAATCTCTACATTTGGTGTGTGTAAAGGGTGACTCTTCAAGAATCTCTCCTAAGCAGTATTTATCTCTACCCTTATTTAGCATATGGATTTCTTCATCTTTTCATGTTTATTTTTATCATCATCCCATTTAAGGATATCCATGGAGGTGGAAACACCAATATGGGGGTTTGACTGAGGAAAACTCCTAAACAACCACCCAAATCTTTATCTTCGGGCTTATGTGTGTAGGTTTAGGTGGGAGAAGCTCTCTCAAGCAAGTTTGAATGCCATTAGACACTCTCAGTGTAATCTTGAACCTTTCCACATTGTTTTCATCTCATTTTAATTTTGTATCTTTATTTTAGTGCCTTTAATTTTGCACATTCATATTCCATACCTTTTACATCTATAAAATTACACAAAGTATTTATGTGTCCTTTTGTGACATCTCCAATTTTTTGTCTATATGTGACTCTAGTGTGGTGCATTGTCATCTAACATTGGCACTATCATCCTAGATAGAGAGATTGTTAAGCTATCTGGAAGACCTTTATACCTTGCTCTTTTAGTTTTTGATTTCTAAAAGTTTTGAATATTTTTTGTATTCTATTAAAACTCATATTTCTCTAATTATGTAGCTCACTTGAGTAGTGTCAACTAAGTTAGGGGAAAGAAAATTTTCTCTTTGATATCTTATCATCTTGAGGGTAGAAAATATTCTCCTCTACACTTTGGTGAACCCAATGTGAATGCACCTTCTGATGAAATCATGGTCATCTTCAAAACCCCAAAACTCTTCATCTTATTTTTAGTCCTGTTCAAGCACTCCTCTGTGAGCTTTACAACCTAGTCTACTAACTTCAAACATGAAGTAAGAAGAAGCTTGAGGCTAACCACAAGCCCATATAGGTATTTTGCTACTAGACTTGGCCCAATGTTTTTGGGAATCTTGATCCCTTCGACTCTTAGTCAGTATTTAGTGGTTCCTCTCACTAAAATTCTCCTCTAGGGTCTCAATCCTTTGAAGATTATAAAACTTCTCTTAGGGCCCCCCTTGAGGAAGTTCAATCTTTGAATGAAATCCTTAAAGAATTCAAACATTTTCTAAATTGTGGTTACTTGTACACTCAAACTACTCCTATTGCCAGTAATATGAGAAAATTACTTATCTCTCAAGGGTTTTGAGTTGCTTCAGGCACTATCCAACATACTCGAGACTCATATACCCTCGTAAACATTAGTCTTGAGTTAACCTCATGATACCTAATTGAATATCACTGGTACTCAGTTGAACCTTCTAATGCTTGAGGTTTGTCCATATGGTAGACATGAATACCTCTATACCTCCCATAACTTATATTAATAATATAAATGTTGTGTTTGTGCCCACCATTAATCTTGGAGTTAATATATCCTAGACTCTTTTGGCATATAATATCCCCTTTTCACTTAGATCCATGCTTCAATTATCTAACACCATGGCTAATAAACCTCCTCCACCACTCAATCGCATATTGAATACCTTGTTGCAAAATATGGGTCAGATACAATCTCAACTTGCTAACATAACTAATACTACCACTCAATCCACTCTTACTTTGTACTATGGTCATAGCCCTCTCACTCTAAACATATTTTTTGTGCCTATAGCACACACGCCCTGTTTGGAACATGCACATTCTCTTTTCGCCTTTGTCGAGTCTCTTTTTGTCATTGCCTCATTTTTTGTGCCCCTAATTTTGATTTCCAAATGGTCAACAGACCCTAAAGTCATCCTCCTTAGTTGACCAAAGTTACACCACCCCAAAATTTCCAAGTCCTTGGACTTTGCAGGGTTTCCTTAGTAGATTTCCCTTAGTCTCCAAAATTGGCATCTTCTAGCCTTTGCAGGTCTGCCCTTGCAGGTTTTCCCATGCCTCTTGCAGGTTTTCCCATGCCTGTTGTTTCCTTCACTTCAACATTTCATTGACGGACAACACGAGATGTCTGCCCACATCATGGGTCCTACATCCTCTCTGGCCACCCTCTTTTTCCACCAGTCAAACGACAACGCCCGAGGTTTTGTCTGCCTTGTAGACTCCAACTTTCCTGTCACTAACTCTTTTGAAATTTGCACCTAGCTACCTCGTTGACCACTATACCCTCATTAAATGCAGGTCATAAATGCACTTTTTACTATAAATAGATGGGATGACTTGTCATTTTCACCCACCAGTTTAGAATTTTTTAGATCCCAAGACATCCAACGTCGCCTTCATGCCTGCATGACCTCCTGGAAGATCTCAAGCTTAGCCTTCACTGATTTCTTCAAGATCTTCAAGTACTTATGCTGCCGCCAACCGTAAAATGCCTTTTTGAATTAAGTTTTCCAAAATCATTAAAAATCTTAAGGAAAAATTTAAACATATCTTGGGCGGCCAATTAAACGTCAAATTTTGCACAAACCCATCTAGAGAATCCTCTGAAAATCAACCCAACGTGGCCTCTAAGGGCCATATGAAACTTTACCTCCCCACCGCTCTTCTTCGCCAAAGTAATAAAACCCTTGTGGCCTGCAAGCCCTGCGTCACCGTTGTCTAGAAGAAGCTTCAAAAGAAAAACTTGAGCATTTGTGTCTCATAGGTGCACCCTTGTAGACTACTGCATGTGAATGAACACCACCCCTTTGCCACCATTGAAAATTCAAATAGAGAAAAATTAAGGTTTGATAGCCCTTGCGGGTTCGTTGTTGTGGGCCGCTTCATGCAGGGGACCCTCATGTTGTTGTCATTTCACAATGGGCATCCCTCACCTACTCCTCACATCGAAGGTTCCACTGAGTCCCATACCATCACACACCCAAAAGAAAAGTCTCCTTTTGTGGGTCTTTCCCTCTAGACTTACGTCCACCCTCTGCCACTATTTTGAACAACTTCATCAGTGGTCAGTTCCATGCTCTTTCTCGCACCATGGACCCTACAGTATTCCCTGTCATCGAAGTTCGCACAAGAAAAATTCCAAGTCTAAAATCTTTTATGGGCCAAATCTCATGGGGGTTTGTCTATGGACCGCTCCACCATCATCACCATTCGAGAGTGGCCAAGAACCCCTATTGGTCCACTTTTCAAACTCTAACCACTCTATTTCCTTACAAGTATTCAATGCTAAAATGATTGTTTAAATGAAATTCAGATCTTTCCTTGCGGGCCACCACTTGGAGTCCACCGTCATATGGTTTTTTCTCATGAAACTGGAATGCCTACCTTCCTCCCACATTGCAGGGCATGAGTCTTCCTCTATCCTTCAAGTTTTTTCAAAAAAGGTGATCAATGCCAAGGTCTCTTATAGACCCACTAATGTAGACCATCTCCTGTAGGTTGTCATCCCATCTCTTTCATCCTTGAACGACCATCTCTTGAATACCTTCCATCTGTCCCTTCCCGCAAACTCCCAAATGACAAATAAAGAGAGTTGAGCTAGCCTGTCCAAGCTACCTATGGACACCACTGTGTGGCATTCCTACTATGGATTTCGACCTCATGACCTCCATTTCTCAACAATAGAGATAAAAAATATATGTAGTGTCCCCTGCATTCATATGCCTCACACCCGCATGAGCAAAATGACAAATTAAATGCCTCCAAAGACTTCATGTTCGATTTCCCAACATGTCTAATGCTTCGTCGAAGGAATTGACCCCAAAAATTCCAATGTGGAAGATGGAGTGTGGGTAGCCATCTGTGGGCCACTATGACCCTAACAATATTTTGTCCCTGCTTGGTCTTGATGGCCTCCAGCCCAGGGAAATCCGCATCCCTGGGCCCACATTCTGCATTTGACCCAAAACAAGCTCCAAATGATGAACGTTGATGGATGTTATGATCTTTTGGTGATTCTTGGATAGATCTAACCATTGTTTTTTAGAATTTGGCTAATGCTCCCCTTATTTTTATAATAATGTGCTTACTACATCTTTGTTTGCGGGATTTATGGAATCTGTTGCAGGACCATCAAGGAGGTCTACAGAAAAGGAAAAAGGAAAGAATCCTGCCAAAGCACCAATGGGAAAGAAAGAGAAATATCAAATGAAGTACCAGTTTCATGGAGTAGATTGCACTTCCCAAATCACTTCCTCATGGGATACAGTGTCAAACACCAACCTTGGGCACATTGATATCGATGAATTCTTACATAGTAATCAAACCTACAACTAAAAATTCCTGAAAAATCTTCAGAAAGCAGGCAACTTCCCACCTACACTTGTAGCTCCAAAATTATTAATGATGTGTTGGGAAGCCTACCACAACAATAGGAAAATCATAGATCATGGTGGTAGAGTATTGGTAGCTCAGGCCTTCATTTAGTGCTTCGAGTACCTATTCATACAGTTCTCGAAGTTCACATACATCAGAACAAAAGGTTTCTATGAAAGACCCTTCAAGCTTCCCCAGTACCCCAATGACATGATGATTATATTGGAGGTCTCCAAATAGCTGCAAAGTACCCATACTCTACTAAATGATAGACACAAGGCGGGGATCGCCTATCCCCTCACTTTTAGACAAGGAATGTATGTCATCTGCACCACCCAATGTGCATAATATTCAGAGAAGGAGATAGTAGAGTACAATTTGGACCACTACATAGCTCGAGGGGGGATGGACCCATATGGAAAGCTCTAGAAACTAGTTGGAAAGTTGTATGCCCATCATCCCCATATTGAATATTTTTGGGCTAACTACAAAGATGAAAAGAAAGTGCAAATGAGGCACTACATGCGGATGATGACCCAGTTTGTGCAGTCAATAAAATTGTTCGTGGTGCTCGATCAAATTGTCAAAGAGGAGGACATAGTTCTTGATGAGAGATTCGATGTTGTGGCCAACCTGCCACTGACACTAATAGATTGGGATGAAGAGGAGTTCAAGAACCTCAATATTGTAACAAGGCCAGTGGAGAATAGAACAAGGAAGTGGGTAGATACCCAAATCACCCAACTTAAACTACGGGGAGTTGTATTGACATATGGTGAGCTCGACGATGAGCTCTAAAGTAAGGCTCATAGTGGAGTAGTTGTCTCGACTAAAGAGGCTCCCAAATCTCCCCTAGTAACAAGATCGAGGAAAATAAAGGATGTGTCTGAATGCCAACCCAAATATAAGGTGTATACATAGAAGGCTATAGAGGGAAAATTCTCAAAGAAGGTCAAGAAGTTGAGAGGATTCAGTGAAATGCCAACTATTAAGAAGGATCCACAACATGAGGGAGAAGAAGAGGTTGAATGACCATAGTCACCACCTACCACTTTTGCTCCCACCATTACCATTATCGTTGCTACTCCACCTTCTGCATCTCAGGCACTCCCCATTTCTTCTCCACCCTCTGTGACATCTCAGTCCACCTTGCTTCCACCTCACCAATGACCTCGATAATGGTGTTGGACTCCTCCTTAGCCATGACCTCCCCATTTTTGTCTACCACACTACCTCATCCATTGCTCACTCTTTCTATTGCCATGCCTTCGGTCGCCATGACTACTATGCCTCCTCTCACATTACCAGAAGATTTTGCTAAGTACATGCAATGAATACCCGCCAAGCTCTCTTGGGTGATGTTGAATCCCACTGTTCAAGTTGTAATGGCTCAGATTGTTGTTGGCTTACCCATTCCTCCACCACTTATAGAGCTCCTGAAAATGGAGGCCACTATGCAGATATCTGAAGAAATGGAGAAATAGAAAAGGGAGGCTGCCAAAGGAATAATGGAAGAGCTCAAATATCCTTTGAAGGATGATTACTTTGAACATACAAACCTAGTAGAATGGACATAAATATAGAAAAGGTGGCAACCGATGAAAAAAATTCACACTCCTCAGAAGAGGACACATAAGCTCTTGATGCCAAGTACATCATAGAGACCTCAAATCAAGAGCTTGAAGAGGAGTTGTCCCAGTAGCTCAAGGATATAGGAGAGGAGATTGAACCTAAAAAGCAGTCTTCAAAAGAGAAAGAAGACACTGATGTTAACGTGGAGATACTCGAAGAGCCCCCACTAGTTGGCCAAGACCAGTGCCTTAGCCAAGAAGAGGAGGTGCCTCCTAAAAGGGAAAAAGAGGAGAAAGAAGAAGAAAAATAAGATACACTGTGAAGGAGCCTCGAGCTTGAACATCATGAGGAGCTCAAAAAAGAGGAATAAAGAATGCCTCAAAGAGAAGGAATCATTGAGGAAAACATAGCAAAAATTGAGTTGAAAAAGGAGAAGACTATACATATTGAAGACTTAGATGAAGAGGAAAGAACCAAATGAGAAGCACAGGGCCAGGAGGAGAAATGACTCTAACTTGTACAAGAGGAGGAAGGTGATCATGAATCGCCAAAAGAGAGAACACAAATGTTTGACTACTTAGAGAGGCAACTGAAAAAGAAAGCCCATTCTCCCGTTGACCCAAAGGCCCAACTCGATGCTATTCTAGACAGAGCGCAGACCAAGACAAGGAAAGAAAAGAAGCTAAGAGTTTCCTCACACATCAAAGTTGATGCATCCAGATCAAGGATAGTGCAAATTGCCACCCCAGTAACAAACCAAGGTGTGGGTTTCAGATATAACATCTCTACCATCAGCTTGGCCCCTGCAATGAGAGAAAAAAATTGATGATTTCCAAGGGGTTTTGGCTAAGATCATGTAGCAAATGAATAAGGACCAGTCTTCTAAGGATGAATTGAAAGTATAGGTGGCGGATCTCTCCACCTATATTCAAAAATGGACTTCCTTGGAGGAAGAGGCTCCAACAAAATCCTCCACACCCTCACTTCTCTCTAAAGAAAAACTCACCAAGATGGAGAAAATGAGAAACTGGACCAACGCTACCATAGGTTGGTTCTGATGTGTGCTCTACAATGGTGACATGGGCATCCATCATGTTGCTTAGATGGTCAATAAGTTTCAAGATTTGTAAAATCAGCTAGAGGATACTGAAAGGACATGCCATCGATTCACAAAGCTCTATAGGATTGCATATCCTAAGGTTGAGAGCATCCTTAAGTTGCCTAAAAAGACATGGGAAAAGGAGTTGGTGCTTGTCAAGGACGATCATTGGTTGGTAGAAATTTGGCGAATGGGCCTCGATCACAGAAAGGAGGTCTTAGAAAGAGTCTTGTAGGATGTTGAGCTCAAACTCTAATGGGTTGGAAAGACTGGGCCGAAAATGAAGACTAACTCAAGATGTTGACAGATTATGACATGCCTGCAATGGAATTGGACCCTAGAAAGATTAAGGAACTCTTCCACAAGAAGATGGAACAAGGGGCAGCTAATGTATTGTCATCATATTTTATGGACTTTATGAATTGGGAATTCTTCCAATTAGAATAGGTCATCAAAGACATGCCTAAGTACACCAAACACTGGGAACAAATCATGAAGAGATTCAAGAAACTAACCTTTCAGAATCTCTAATCCGACATCACAGAGTGGGACAAGCTTCAAGCGTTGATTGGGAAATTTGTAGAGTATGCCACTCTTCAAAGGGATGCAATAAGACCGGTGATAGATGATGAATTCCTGATAGTGTAGCCACAAAAGGAGAGTAGTCACTATAGGAAAAAGTTGCTACAGTGCCAAGGTCACTACAAGACGAAATAGAGAAAAGATAAATGTTGTATTTTATATTGATATATTTTGGGGGTAGGTGAAACCCTAATGTAAAATTAATCCTTCCACACAATAAAAGTTAGTCTTGGCCATTCATTTTACTTTTGGAAAACTATAAATATGGGTCTCCTCTTAATTTCAAAGAGAGAGTTGAGTTGTTGTGTAAGGGCATGCTACAAAAATTTCAATATAATTTCATTACTTTGGTGGATTCTTGAGTTTCTCACTTGTTGCATGATTCATCTTCTCAAAGTTGATAGATTTAGATTTATTTAATTTGTTGTTCTAAGCACATTGAGTTACTTTTAGTAGTTTAGTATATGCTATTCATTGATGATGAAGAATGCCACTATGGTGATGCCTTTCTTTTTCATGTTTCTTGTTGTTGATTGATGATGAACAATAGTGTAAAGCTAGTTTGAACACTAATTCATTGTTGCACTTGGAATTCATCTATTATTCATGTTGTATGGTGAATGAATGGTTGAAAATCTATAGACCTTAGAGGATAGCACTAGTTTCATGAGATTGTTAGTTGATTTGGTTAAGTGGAACTTAGTTTAAGGAAGGTTGTCCACTGTAGCATCCTCCATTGTCATTGTTCATCATTAGTTGCTGGTCTAGGAACTCTTATCTCCCTTTTTCATTTTGGCATTTCTTTGAAAATAGTAGTTAAGGAAAAGTTACAACATCCTTGTAAAGCCAAATTTGATGTTGAACATGGAGTTTTAGACTATTATTTTGGAGTTGTAGCATTACGCCTCACTTTCAAAATCTCATAGACTCCATTTGAAGACTTAATTCCCTTCCAACTTAGAAATTTTCCATGCCCCTTATGATTACTAGAAAATCACATCAATCCATTGAGATTTTTTTGCATGTCATGGCCTGACACTCGAGAGACCTTGGGATGATTTTATGCAACTTGTTTGTAGGAAGTTATCTTTCAAGAGAGGTAGTGCAGTTGTGTGTTGCCTATGTTGAGAAGTGTGAAAACACCAATAAACAAAACTGGCATTAGAAGGAGGGCCTCCCTTTTGCTTAGCTAGATTAGATTGGTTCCTTCTCCCTTGAGAGGTTTTAAAGAGTGTTAAGATCTACACCAAACAAAGGAGAATTTTAAGAGCTACCACCCCCTACCAAGGCTAACAGAGCCAACAGAGGGGAAGCTTCCACCTTTGTCTCATCTTCTCAACCCACATCACCTTCATCCATATCTTCTCCTCCCGTCCATTCACCCCACCCATCTCCTTCCTTTCTAGCAATTCCCTTCTCTTCCTAGCTGCTCCAAACTACCTTCCAACCCTTCACTTCCCATAGCCAAGGCATTGCCCTTGTCCCAACACCTCACTTTCAGGGCGTTGTCCCAACTCCTACTGCCTCTTTGTAACCTTAAGCCGCCGTAGCGTAGCCAGTGCAGCCTCAACCTCCCACCATGGCTTGGCTTGGAAATAAGCCATCTCCCTTGTCCTTAAATGATTATCATGAGATGTCAAAGAATCCAGGGGAATTTTGCACTAGATTCCATCCACGTGATCCACAAAGAATAGTAGAGGAACACATCAAGATCTTCCAAACATCCTTGAAGGACATGCAAATAGAACACAAAGATTTGGCTTGTAGGCTCTTTCCCTACTCTTTTGGGGAAGAGGCCTTTTATTGGTATATACATTTTCCAACTACATCCATCACCACTTTGGATCAATTGAAGAAAACCTTTTTTTAGAAATTCAAGATCCTGGTAGCCCTTCTGAATTATATCAAAAGTTCATGTTCATTTGAAGGGAAGTTAACGATCCAAGCAACTCCTTCAATGACCAATTCCATCGAGCTTACATGAGGCTACATGAACCTTACGTGGTTGATGATGCCTCAACTAGATTGGTCTACTATGTCGTCTTGGAAAAATCTAGTGTCTGCACTGGTGAAGAGGATCCGCTTGCCGCCTGCTAGGTTGGTTGATGCATATATGGAAGAAATTACAACAAGCACTGAGTTAGGACAACAAATGGCAAGCCCACTACCATCCTTGGGACCAAATTCTCATCCAACATAGATCCAAGGACTTACCCATTCCCTGGCACAATAAACGTCAATCATGAATCAAGTTCCATAGCTACCGATAGTGCCTCATTCAAGGCAACCATTAAACTAGGCACCTCCAATACCACTTAACTTGGAACCTCAGAAACAAAAAACTTATCCTTAGCAGCCTCAAGTTCCTACATATCTCCAAAGTTTAAAATTTCCACCTGCTTAGCAGAACTAGCCCGTAGTACAACAGATCTTCCTCCAAAATCAAACATCACAGCCAAGCAACATAGAAAAAGATCGAATTGATGAGTTGAAAAAGTTAGTAAAGAATATTTATACAAATATGACACAATTGAGAAATTAGAATAATCAATTGCAAGCTTCCCAAAGAAGCATCTAGGCTAATCTCAATTGAGATAATCATGACAACCATGATGTAGGTTCTACTTTTGGACATAATTATGAGAGATCAAAATTCAAATCATAATTGCGAAATTAGGCCCTACCAAAGATAGAATTGCACATGGAATACAATTCCAAACAATGAAGGTGTTCCCACACCTCTTGATCAACTGACCAATGTTGATAAGATAACAAGCAGGGTGTACCTAGCTGAGACAACCTTATTGAGGTGGTGCCACATTCACAAAACAAGTAGACATTCTGAATTGGATTGCCCAGAGTTTCAAACAGTAGCAAAATTTTTCCAAGTGGAGGTTCAAAATGTAGTTGATAGTACTAGTTGCCAGGACATAGTTCCATATGAGCCCTATAATTCCTCAATGTTGGTTGTTAATCAAGCTCCTTTCCCAGAAAATGAAATTAATGTACCCGAGAAGGAGACTATTGTTACAAAGGATGAAGAAGTGAAAGAGGTGAGTAATGAAAATCCCTTATCTTGTCTCTTTGATTAAGTAGATAATGGTCTAATAGATGAAGAAGAGTCACATAAAGATGAGGTACAAATGTTCCATCAAAGGGAAACTCCTTACAACTTAAGGAATAGACAAGCTAGGGGTCCTTTTACCACCTCTACTCTGCCCAATAACTTTAGGATTCCACCTAATCCCAATACTAGTAATAATCTAGGCTACCCTTGCATACCCACCCAATATTTCAACAAGAATAGGAAGAAAAATCAAACTCAAAATCAGCCTACTAGCTCTTCTCAGGGTAAACCTTTTGAGGAAGAAATAGAACAAATGGGGGAATATATGGTAGAAGAACTTAAGAAGGTCAAATTGAGTTTATCAGCCTTCAAATTGCTTAGGGTCTCGATAGTCAGAAATGCCTCATTTTTGCATGATGAATGGGAATACCCCATTCAAACCAACTGAAGAAGTGCCTGCTAAGAGGGCATCCTTCGATGATTCACAAAATGGGCCTATGATCAGGGAAATCATAGGAAGGAAAATTGACCAACCTTCAAATCAACAAGCAAACAGACAACATCCTAAGGAAAAAAATCAAGTGCAATCCCAAGATAAATCCAATGACAAGGACAATACTCAAATAGCCCAGGCAGACACACCTATGGGCTTGTTCCAAGAGAAGTTGGAAACTCCTCCCTTTTTAATGACCATGAGGGTATTTGGAAAGAATTGGCACAATTTCTTGTTGGATTCAGGGGCCTCACCCAACGTCATGCCTTTGGCAGTATGCAAGGCTCTAGGAATAGTTCTAACTCCCTCTCAACATAAGGTCACTCAATTGGATAAGACGAAGAACAACATAGTTGGAGAAATCAATAGAATACTCATGTAGATCTTTGTTGATTTGAGGGTGCAATAGACTATTGATATCCAAGTTATGGATATCCCTAAAACATACGCCATAATATTAGGGAGGGACTTCACCTGTGCATTAAATGGATATGAAAAAACATACTTTTCTCACTTATGGCTACCATGGAAAGGGATGCAAATCAAATCCGCATTGATCGAGAGCCCCGCATGAAGTTTATGATCACAAAATACAATAACACAAATGAGGTGTTGTTTGTTGAAATAGAGTTGGGAAACTACTATCTAGTGGCCTATTAGGATGAATTAGAATTCTAGGAAGAGGAGGTGGCTGACAAGGTCCTTCTCATGTTGTGTAGCCCACTTGCTAACCTTACCTATGTACCTCCAAGAATGGAGGTCCTAATCAAATTAGATGATGAAGAACCATATGAGGATGGAAATCTTAGATTGTTGGATAAATTATAGGAATTTATGGAAAAATGTGTTCAAGATCAACTCATTTTAAGAGCAAGAATGGACTTTCAGGAGCTCCTATTACCTAGTTGGTGTAGAGTACACAATGTTGCACACTCAGAATTTGAATGATGTATTTTTCAATTAGTAGTAGACCATATTAGTGGACAAGTCACCTCGAAAGGTGGATTCCAAGCAGGGAAACCAAGCCAAAGCAAAGAAAAATCCATACGACCACTTGAAGATGTTGAAGAAAATATGGCTTCAAGGAAGGAGTAAGCTACACCAACTCCAAAGTCAAGGAATCTTCTAAGTTTTGGATGCTATGCTTTGATGGGTCCAATTCCAAGCAAGGAGTAGGAGTTGGATTCAAACTTATCAACCCCATAGGTAAGACGTACTTTGTTGCTCACAAAATTCAATTTTATTACACAAATAATGTAGCAGAGTATGGAGCATTAGTCCATGGTCTCTTGATGGCCCTAAGGAAAAAGGTTAAAATGTTGCAAGTCTTCGATGACTTAGAGCGATTAGTAAAATAAGCTAGGAATTTGTATTCCTTCCATGATAGGAGACTAGAAAATTATAGGCATAGGGTTTGGGATCTCATAGAGAGCTTAGATTCATTTAGCATTCAGTTGATCCCATGTTCCAAGAATCACATTGTTGATGCCTTAGCTCAGGCAGCTAGTAACCTCCAACCTCTATTCTTGACTAGCCTGAAGAAGGTCACTGTTGAGCTTAGTTCCACTCCATCAGTGCCAGATAATATCACCAAATTCCAAGTGTTCAATGATGACAAGTACATTTTGGATTTCATCACCAACTTTGATATGTTTTTGTCTCAAATAATTGATGAAGAAGAGCCTAAAGAGGCTGATTTAGACATAGAGGGAGTTAACAATCTCAAGATCAACATAATTCCATGGGGTATGGTCTAGCTCTAATGAATATTTGATTTGGATTAGATCAGAGATTAGGATTGTAGACATCCAAATTTGATCGCTCCCATACGATCAAATTTACTTCTTTGTTCATCCATTCTGTCAATATTAATTTATTTATTTAATATTACACTTCTCACATGAGATTCCTAAAGTATTTAATTTAACAATTAAACACTTTATCTTGTAGCTTTTTCCTCTCTAAATTAAATAAATACATCAATTTATTTAATTTAGTCATTTTAACCTTTTTTGAATTAAAATCAATTTAAAATTCTTTTTTTCTCTCTCCTTGTCACATCCTCCATAATCCATCTCTAATTTGGATTAATTTAATTACTTCATGATTAGGATGTGCATCCTCTTAATCAAGGATTAATGTCACATTCTCCTACATTTGCCACTTGCCTCTAATCTTCCATTAATTATCATAATCAAGTATTTTCACAACTTTAATCAAAGTCATTAGCCACTTTTAGCACCACTTTTTAGTCAACCTTTTCATTTTTGTTTTTTGACATTGACCCTCTTTCCCATGTGAATTTTTAATTAAATTTTATTCATCCTAGGTCTCTCTCCTCCCCATGTGAACTTTTAATTCACATTTTATCCTTCCAAGGCTTCTAGAATATTTGACTTGTCACCTCATACACATGTGACCAATTCCCACCTTTTTGGAGACCCTCTCTTATCCATTATATTCTCTTAGGAATGTGAATTTTTAATTCACATTTATTTCTCCAACCACTTTCCCTTTTCCCATGGAGATTTTTGAGAAATTCCAAAATTCCTCAAATGTCTTTTTCATTCTCACTTAGGGACAAGAAATTTATTTTTGAGGGAATCTTCTCATTCCCCAAGGTACTTAGAAGGTATTTGTCCTTCCTCCACATCATGTAGTCTCCTTCCACATCACCTACACATAATCTCACCCTTAGCCATCTCACATTCCACATGTCAAAATGTGAGGGCTTGTGAGCTCTCAACTCACCTTGGCACTTCATCTTGGGCTTGTTGGATAAATCTCAACCATTGTATTCTCTAGAGAATTCAAATTCTCTTATAAATACCCCCTCCTCTAAGGCATTTACAACACTTAGTCATTTTGCAACTAAATTTTGTTATTTTGTGCACTCATCTAGCCATTCATTTTATCTATTTGCATTTGCATCCAACCATATAGTTAAATATTGCATTTAGCCACATCAAGAGTCATTCAAGAAGCATACAAAGTAATCTAAAATCAAGGGCCAACCAAGGAGTTTCAGTTGCAAAGGGAAGGTATAACCATTTTTCATCATATTTCACTTTTTTTCTCTTTGTATTAAAAAATTCCTTAAACTAATCTTGATGTGTTTTTTTGTGTTTTTCCATGGCATTTTTAGTTGTTTAAAATAGGTAAAACATTTAGATATCACATTTCTGGCATGCCCAGTGGGACCCACAAGCGAGTTCCTCAATTTCACATTTGTTGTTGTTGAGTTGTTTGTAGGAACACATCACAGAGGGGTGACTGAGCCCTCTTGGTGATTGCAGAGGGGTGACTGTGCCCTTCTGGTGACTGTAGAAGGGTGACTACGCCCTCCTGGTAACTGCAAAAGGGCGATTACACCCTATGTTTTACTGCAGAAAGGAAATTACACCCTCTGTTTCACTGCAGAAGGGTGACTGTGCCCTTGTTTGAATTTTTGGCTTACTGACATTTTCTGCAGAAGGGTAACTACGCCCTTGTTTGCATTTTTGACTTACTAACGCTTTCTGCAAAAGGGCGACTATGCCCTTGTTTGGATTTTTGGCTTACTAACATTTTTTGTAGAAGGGTGACTACGCCTTGTTTAGATTTTTGGCTTGCTAACGTTTTCTTTAGAAGGGCAACTACACCCTTGTTTGGATTTTTGGCTTACTAACATTTTCTGTAGAAGGGTGACTACGCCCTTGTTTGGATTTTTGGCTTGCTAACGTTTTCTCCAGAAGGGCGACTATGCCCTTCTTTGGATTTTGAGTTTGCTAAAATTTTCTGTAGAAGGGCGACTATGCCCTTGTTTCTATTTTTGGCTTGCTAACTTTTTTCTGTGGAAGGGTGACTACGCCCCTTGGTTAAACTTTGATTTCTAACATTGCACTGCAGAAGGGCGACTACACCCCTTGGTTGAACTTTATGTGCTAACATTTTACTGCAGAGGGGTGACTACACCCTCCTGGTTACTATAGAAGGGTGACTGCACCCTCTTGTCACTGCAGAGGGGTGACTACGCGCTTCCTCAACTCTACAAAGGGGTGAATACGCCCCAAAACAACACATTTTGAAGGGTAAAATGATCATTTTAGCTTCATTTTTGCTCCATTTTTTTACTATTTTCATGTACTAACCCCCTAACATTGTTTCTTGCAAGGATATTTGTGTTTTTGCTAACATTTTGTAGTATATTTTTGTGTAATTGACGAAGAACGTGGGATAAAACAACTAACATTTGCTTGCAAGGCCATCCATTAGCTCATATTTTTAAAGCTATCCTTGTTGTTTTCGTTAATCTAAGAACATAGTTTAATTAGGGGAAGTAATATTCATTGCTTGTTGTTTCTATCTTTTTGTGTTACCCAAAGGGGGCATTAGTTCATTTTCACTTTCCCCTTGCACTTTGTGTGATCCTGGGGAGTAGTTCAAAATGATTAGTGCTTTCTTTCTAGTGGGACTTGCTTGGGGATTTCATCACCCCAAGGGATGATTCCAACCACGCGTATCGGTGGGGTATATAAAGGGGGGAGAGTGAAAGTTATACCCAATCTAGTTGTGTTGTAATTGGAAGAGTGTCAAAGCTAGGGTGATACCCAGATAGACGTGAAGAGTTGGTTCGATCACTTTAGTATCTCGTTGGGGTTCTTGACTCACGCTTGTGTTGGGATGGTGTTCACGGTTGTGCCTCACATACTGAGAGTATATCGAGGACTCCCTAGACACCTTGTGCATCCTAGATTAAGACCTCATTGGCCATGCCCTTAACATTAATCATAGGATTGTGTTTGCTTGAAAGTGTTTTCTTGTGAGAAAATAATAAATTTTTTAACAAATTGGCCAAGTTATTATTGTCATTTTAAAGTCCTTGCCATAGTCATTTTCATCAAACCAAGTCCCTGTTCACTGCAGAAGGGTGACTACACCCTCTGATTTACTATAGAAGGGCGACTGCACCCTTTGATTCATTGCAGAAGGGTGACTACGCCCTCTTGGTTATTGCAGAGGGGTGAATTTTCCCTCCTGAATAGCCGAAATCACCCTGTTTGGATCTGTTTAGCCTCTAAACCATCATTTAATCATTCCAAACCTTTATCTCATCATCCCAAGCCTTCATTTTTTCATTTTAATCCTCTAAAAACCTCCATTTGATCATTTTAAACCTCCATTTTATCATTCCAAATCTCCATTTATCCCCCAAAGCTCTTGTTTAACCATCCTAAATCTCCATTTATTATCCCAAACGTCCATACACTGGTTCTTTCAATCCATCCATTCATTTTAAATTTTGCAGTAATCGATGTAGAAAGTCCATATCATCACCTAGTGAACTTGATTCATCAAAATTTTATCATTTGCATCACCTAACCCATACCTCATAAACACCACTCAGAATCAAATCACCTTAACCTGTGTTAAAAAGTGGTTACCCAAATTGACCTTACCACTTGAATTTGATTATTAGTCATTAAATTTGACCCAAATCAATTTATTTCCATCTTGAGGTGAATTTAGTGTTGTAACTTATCATCCTCAGCCCAAATCAATCCATTTCTATCTTGAGGTGGATTCGGTGTCATGATCATCCACTTGATCAATCGATGCTCTAGGTCACTGAGGGTAACTTTCTTTGACTAAATTCAGGGTCCCTCACATCTTTCATCATCTAATTATACCCATCCAATCATTCAAATCTATCAAACCCAACCATTCGATCAAATTAGTCACACTCATCCAATTACCTAATCAATCAAATCACATCCATTCAATCAACACAATCCTATCGATCTTAACAATCCAATCCAATCTATCCAATCAAAATCTGATCTAATCAAAATCCAATCCAATCCAATCTATCCAATCAAAATACGACCTAAATCCCATCTCATTCAATCCAAATCCCATCTCATCCCATGAAAATCAAATCTCATCCAATCACAATCAAATTATTCATCAAATACATCTTTATAATCTGCCCATAGCACATTTGCATGCCCATTCAAACTAGGTCACAAGTTAAGAAACAAATGGCACAACAACAAGGTCAAAATAACCAAGAAAACATGTCTCAAGATCTTGATAACACAAATCCTACCAATGGTGAGAATGTTGCTCAAGATCCTAACAACATCTTCCAAGATCCTCATAATGGCACTTCATCACACTCCAACACTAAAAATCAGAACAACTCACCACATGGTGAAGAGAGTATGGCTAATCAACCCAAACTCACGCTTGAGGAACATTTCAGTAATTCAGCCAATGTACAAATGACTAACCATCTATTCAAAAAACATGGGGAAGAAATCTTGGCCCACCTAATTGAAAAGGGTGTCAAACCTCCATCAAGTGTTGACTTATCCAAATATAGGAGCTCCACATCTAATATACCCCAAGGTTCACAAAATGCACTAGAGAGTTCGTACATCCCCAATGTTCCTCTAGTTGAGGGTTGGCATCAACCTGAATTTGGAAATGTTGTTCTTTATCATGTTAACCACCCCCCACATGCTCCAATCTCAGTTATGGGGGGTCCTCAAGTGCCTAATCCCAATAATACTTTCGCCTACGGTATGCCACAAAATGTTCCACAACCTGCACCATTAATGATAACAACACTACCTCTTTCGAATCAACCTCTTGTCAACATTGGGGGCACCCCCTTTACCACATTGCTTCCACCTCCTAGGACCACAAATCTACCACCACTTCCATATACATCTCAACAACCTCATCAATCCAACCTACCACCTCAATTACCGCCACAAGGCACGTCTCAACCAAATGTTCCGAGTGGTACCCAACAACCCCCTTTATAGAATGCCTCTACCTTATCTCAGCCACCTCATTAGCAACAACCCCTGCATAACACTTTGGTTTCTTCACAACAACCACCATGCCAATCACAAGGCAATCCATCCCAACCTGTCACTCAGACCATATCCCTATTCCTTGCATCCATTTTACGTCTGCAAGCTCAACCACAACACAACATCCCATCTCGGCCCATGCAATAGTTGAAATCACAACAACAACCTCCTCAACACTATTACTATCATAATCAGTAGAAATTCCATCAACAACCACCCTATGTGGCCTCTCAATAATCACAACAGTACCTTCAACACCAACAAACCACTCTGTAATATCACATTCAAGTTCCCCTGCATTTGGTCACACATTCTTATCAACCAAATCCATACATTACCTCACAACAACAACCCCCATACAAACAAACACCCCCTACACATCAATAGGGAACACCATCCTATCATTATCAAAATCCTTACGTCCACCTTCAAACATTATCTCAACAAGATCCACAATCATCCTATCATCCATATCCATCTAACCCATCATTGGTTGTTGCGCCACCAGTCAACACAGACCTATTGGAAATAAAAGCTTATTTGAAAGATCTCTAAGTAGGGACTGGAAAAAAATCCTTAAGATTCAAAGATATATGTCCCTATCCATTCGATCCATCCATTTCACTAATTCCCCTCCCGAACCACTTTGAGATACCAAAGTTTGATAGATACAAGGGAAACAAAGATCCAAAATCCCACTTGCAAGAGTTTTACTCCCAATATCAAGAAGTTATGCACAATGTAAACTACCTCTTGCGATTGTTTCCACAAAGCTTGATAGGTAATGCCTTAGAATGGTTCATGGGTCTAGAACAAGGGTCCATAAAATCCTTTGTAGATCTTTCAGAAAAATTTGTTTCTTACTTCTTCAATTTGGAAAAGGATACTAATACATTGGATCTCCTTAAAGAGAAAAAACGGGAAGGTGAAACCTTTGCTAGCTACCTGTAGAGGTGGCATGCACTAGTGAGCTGAATGAAAACCCCTTTCAAATAGAAAGATATGGTCACCCTCTTCGTGGAAAACTCATCCTGACATGGCTCATAATTTTAGGTTACATTGTGTCACCACATTCGCTGAGATAGTGGAAAAGGGACCCATCCTCAAATGAACCCTTATTTCCACGGGGCACATCAAGACACACAATTATGATAGAGAAAGGCCATCCAGTGATAAGCCTCACTTTTGGAACAAGAACAAAAATGCAGTGAATGATGGTGTCACTGACACCAACAATGTTTAGGTAGCCGATACCTCCTAGTGACAACAACCATCTATACCTAATTCCATATTCGTACCACAGGGGGCATCTCGTCCTCCTCAACAGTAATTTTTTTTTTTTCAAGGGAACGAAAAATGCCAGTATGATCAATTAGGAGAACCCTTGAGTGTCATCTTCAATAAGTTGCTACAGATCAACTATCTGATCACCTACCCTATCACCAAGCCACTTGATGAATCCAAACCTAAACCTGTATGGTTTAGGGAAAATGAATATTGTGAGTTCCATAAAATCAAAGGACACACTTTGAATAAGTTTCAAGGTCTCAAAAACTATCTCCAAGATCTTATCAATCAAGGAGATATCAAATTCGACACCAGTCAAGCCCTGTTGTCTAATGCTCAATTGCAGATATACCAAAAAACCTTCCCAAACCATAATCAAGGTGTAAGCACCTCTGGTAGCAATCCCTAAGAAAACAACACCAATAATGTAAGCTATAAAAATGTACCCCTCAATTATGACGACATTATCCATTACATTGAGCAGGTAGAACCCCATGTGTCTATGATACAGGTTAAAGCTAAAGACCCTCAATGTGTTGTTACTATGCGATGATCCTGCATCACTATCCCTATGGCCTCTACACCTACCCAGTCAACTCTTGTAAACTCTCAGTACAACATTCTTGATCACTTAGGAAAGACCCCCACTCATATCTCCATCTTGTATTTGCTTAAGTCTTCTCCCATACATCAAGAAATTCTCAATAGAGCCTTACAGGAAACCCATGTACCTAATGACATCGATCCCACACGATTCCAAGCCCTTGTGGCACACCTAGCTTTGTCTTACTAGCTACACTTTAGCCAAAATGACATGCCAAATATTGATTCCAATCATAACCATCCATTACACATTGAAGTCTTGGTTGTCCAACATAAAATAAAAGGGTATTGTAGATAATGGCTCTAACCTCAATCTATGCAATCTAAAATTCATAAAAAGGTGGGGTACACCCAAGTGGATTTGAATAACGAAGTCATCACAATCAAGGCTTATGATAATATAGAAATAAATTCTGAAGGGATTATTAGTCTTTCTATTTAGGTTGGACCTGTAGTTCAGTATACTACTTGTCATGTCCTTGATCTGGACTTACCATACAATCTCCTCCTGGGACGCCTATGGCTCCATGCCATGCAAGCAGTCCCCTCCACGTACCATCAATGCTTAAAATTCCTAGTTAATCGACAAGAGATCACCATTTATGCTAACCCCCAACTATTTGAATACTATCGTGCTTTAGAAGTGTCATTTCCCCATTTACATTATTGTCCCAGGGTTGAAATGGGGGCATCTCAATCCTCATCTGCTAATCCACCCTTGACCATGACAACCACTCCATCTTCCATCACCAATCCCACTGTCACAAAAGTCCAGATCATTGATAAGGGGTGTGGTGAATAGGAAATGCTTATTGCTCTTAATGTGGCAACCATGCCACTATCACCACATGAGTATGGTCAACCTTCACATGCTACTCCAAAGGAAGACAAGACTATCACCTTCAGTGCAAAAAAATCCCTACTACCACTTTTAGGTCCCCTAGTATCAAGATAGATGCACCAGAAGAGGATATAAGTCAGTGGGTATACCAAGAAGAACCCCAACCAGATCCTCCTCTAAAGGAATACTTTCAGGAAGCATATCCTTGGTCATCTAAGTTTGCAGAGAAGTATAACTACCAAGGTAGGGGCCTAGGTAAATAAGAACAGTGGTAGTTACAGCCTATTGATACATCAAAGCTTCCAAAGAACATAGGCATTGGATACGATAAAAAGAAAAAAGGCCATGCAACATCGTCTAGTACTTCCAATAGTGTTGTTGTGGACCATGGCTCATTGCGAGACATACCCAAGGAGGAATCCATCATACACACATACGATGATGTCGATCACACTGACCTATCATCCATGTTTGAATTCCTATCCATCTGTACCATTAGCCTATCATTTCATCATCCTGAGCTTATTGATTGGGACCTACGTGATAGAACACCTGTCAATATGTCTATGTATACATACGTCAACCTTATGGGATTGGGGGAGGATGAATGCTCCAGTCAAAAAAATAAGAACAAGAAAAATAAAAAACGGTCATCTAGTGAAAACCCCCCCAAGGCACTTCCTAACCTAGGAAAAGGAAAAATAAAGGACGCATCTGATAGCAAAAGCCTCGAAGAGGCGCTGGAGGATGGAGATGTTCATCTTCCCCTTGTGGGAACTCAGTTATCTGCACTATCTTCCATCCTAATTGAAGAGACTAAAGAAGTTAACCTGGGTACTACTGAAAATGCTAAGATCACCTATGTAGCCAAGTCACTCTCAGAACAAGTGTATCCAGCCATCGTGCAGCTACTCCATGAGGGTATCATTAACTTCACTTGGTCATATTCAGATATGCTAGGCTTAGCCCTCGCTTTAGTGGTTCATCATCTGGATGTCCACCCAGATGCCAAGCCTATCAAACAAAAGCTTCGCAAGATGCATCCACAAGTAGCCTTATTAGTCAAGAAGGAATTGGAGAAATTACTAGATGCGGGTTTTATCAGACCAATTGACTACTTTGATTGGATCTCCAATATAGTACCAGATTCCAAACCAAATGGAGACATTTGGATCTGTACATACTGTAGGGATCTTAACAAAGCCTACCAAAAGGATGATTTCCCTCTACCTAATATTGACATGTTGGTCGACCTCACTATAGGACATGAGATGTTATCCCTTATGGACGATTTCCCTAGTTATAATTAGATCCGAATTGCACCTAAGGACCAACACAAGAATGCTTTCACAACACCTTGGGGTACTTTCTATTAAAACATTATGCCCTTTGGTCTCAAAAATGCGGGGGCGACATATTAGTGGGCAATGATGGTCATCTTCCATGACCTCATCCATATCATCATGGAGGATTATGTCGATGACTTGTTAGGTAAATCCATAACCCAAGCGGAACATCCTACCATCCTGAAAAAGATCTTTGAATGGTTGGAACATTACAAGCTATGACTAAATCCAAAAAAATGTGTCTTTGGTGTCACATCAGAAAAATTGTTGGGTTTCATAGTCTCTCGAAGGGGTATTGAGGTTGATCCTGCCAAGGTGAAACCTATTTTGGACATGCCACTCCCACGAAATCTAAAGAAATTAAGAAGCCTCCAAGGGAAGATGCAATCCATCCGTTGGTTCATAGCCCAACTTGCAGATAAGTGTTACCCATTCACCCATCTCCTGAAGAAAGACTCAACCTTCTAATGGAACCAACTGTGATAGGTCGAATGTGAGCGTTAGAAATCAAGCAACAACTAAAAGAGTGCAAATAAACAACTTAAAACAACCTACACCTCAAGATTAGCCTAAGTTGGAAACAATGCAAGACAAAGCAACGAAATGGAACTTTATACCTTGCGTTGAGTCGATCCTTTGGTTGGCCCTTCGATCTTCGATGTGTATACTCCTTGGATGGCAAGATGCAAGCTAGATGAGGATGTAAAATGGATGCAAGTGGATGAAAACAAGAAAATGGCTAAGTATAAGTTTAGAAACAAAATTGCAAGAGTTTGGCTAGCAAAATGATCTCTCCAAAATGAGAGAAAAGAGGGGGTATTTATAGGATTTTTGGGAAATCCTAAGGGAAATAGACGGTTGAGATTGATCCACCAAATATCAAGATGTAGGGCTAAGGTGAATTGAAAACTCACAAGCCCTCACATATTGACATGTGGCATGTGAGATAGCCCTAAAAGGTGAAGTGGACATGAGGTGGAAGGAGAAGGACATGACATGGAGAGGGGTACAAAGTACCTTGGGATTGGACAAGATCTCCTCATAAAGGAGGTCCTTGTCCCCATGTGGGTGAGAGGACATGTGAGGAATTAAAAATTCCTCAAATATTCTCATGGGGATGAGAGAAAGAATAAAGAATGTATAGAGGACATGTGGGGAGAAGTGAAGGAATTAAAAATTCCTTTTAGGTGCCTTGGGATTAAAAGGTGAATTAAAAATTCACATGGGGAAGGGGGATGCCTTGTCCAAAAGGAGAAAGCCTTTAATAAGGTTGACTCAAGGACATGTGCCATAAATAGGATGAGGATTAGGTTAGGCTAATCAAATGATTAAGGTTGTGCAAGTACTCAGTTAGATGGACTAATGACTGATTAGAGGCAAGTGGGAAATTATGGAGGATGTGACGTTAATGATGATTAAGGGTGTGCACATGCTAACCCTGGTTAATTAGAAGAAGATGAAAATAATTAAAATGGATTAGGGACCAACTTGCAAAAGTTGGAGGATGTGACCATGAGAGAGAAAAGATGAATTAAAAAATAAATTTTAATTCAAAAGGGGAATATGACTTAATTAAATAAAAGGGCATATTTATTCAATTTAGAGGAGAAAGAGGGGAAATGTATTAAATTGAATACTTTAGGACCTTTCTGCAAGATGCAAGGTATTAATTAAACAATTGGCTTAATTAATATTGACAGAGGGGATGAGCAACTGGATGAATAAGGAGACGCGTTTGATCATATGGAAGTGATCAAAATTGTACGTCTATATTTTGCCCCTCTTCGAAATACTATTAGAATAATAGGGTTTCGAAGAAAAACAGAATGCAGATGACTCTGTAAAGGAAGAGACCAGAAAAAGAGATGCCCCAGCATGGGGGAATGCATGTGAGTTGCCCCGAATGGAGGGAATGCAGAGAGGATGCCCCAGTCAAGAAAAGGTAGGGTTAGAGCGACGGGTTAGGAGGGAATGGTAGGGTATGCCCCCTCGAAAAGGGGGACGGGGGAGGAAAAGGGAGCCCCATTCAACTTCTCGAAAGTATAGAGTGGTACGTGTTTTTGGAAAGAGCACAAAAAAACAAGAAAAACGGCATTTGAACGGAGTCAATCGGATATACGGTGTGAAAATGGCGGCCCCGAGAAGAAAGAGCTTGGATGAATTAATCGATGGAATTTTTGGTTAAAAAAAAGAAAAAAAGACCATGAGATGAAAAAGTGAAAAGGGGATAAAAGGTAATTGTGGACTTACCTTGGGCCCATTGTGACAGCTGGCAAGTGGAGAAAGAGGAGAGAGAGAGAGAGACGAGGAGGCGAGAGAGAGCGGACATCATGTCGGAGTACGACAGTGACGTCATTCACCGGGTGGACGAGAGACAGATATTTTTCACCCATTGTGCTGTACCCCGCTAGGTTAGCCTAAAACTGAACTTTGTGTTTTTTAGTCATTTTTGCACATGTTTTCAAAAAACAAAAACATGGGTTTTTATCGAGGCGTCGAAAAGTCAAATGGGTAGGAAATTTTTTGTGGTTTGTAGCCTCGGTTTGCGTGCTAAAGGGGGGGATTAGGAGGCCGCGGCCCGGTCCGCCACCGGTCGCGGCCCGGTCCGCCGCCG
>VDFB02047230.1:391179931-391216336 GCA_007258455.2 Sequoia sempervirens
GAGGGAGCCAATAGTGGTCATCGCATCAGCTGCTTTGTTTCATACCCTGGGAATCTGTTCAAATTGTAGAGAGGTGAAGTATTTCTTGAAATCATCCACCATGCACTTGTAGGGTAACAACTTATCATCCTTGGTCAGAAAATCATCATTAACTTGCCTAATGACTAGCAAGGAATCACCAAAGAATTTCAACTGAGTTATGTGCCACTGTTTGGCAATTTTGAGACCGGTGAGGAGAGCTTCGTATTTGGCCATGTTGTTGGTACATGGGAACGCTATCCTGAATGACTTGGGAATGTAGTCACCTTGAGGGGTAACTAATAAAATTCCTGCCCCCGATCCATTATGTGTATATGATCCATCGAAATACAGTGTCCACATGGGGGTTTCCTCAACTGAAAAGACTTCCTCATCAGGGAATTCCGTGATCAATGGGTGAGTGTCAACTAGAGGAGCTTCTGCCAACTAATCTGCAATTATCTACCCCTTGATAGCCTTGTGATCCATGTATTCTATGTCGAATTCACTGAGGAGCATGACCCACTTAGCCATGCAACCAGTCAGAGTGGTTCTAGCTAACAGGTACTTCAAAGGATCGATCTTGGCGATTACTTTTACTGGATGGCTAAGCATGTAATGTCGAAGCTTCTGTGTGCTGAAAATGAGTGCTAGGCAGGATTTTTCCATGGGAGAATACTTTAGCTCGTAGCCAACCAATGTCCGACTGATGTAGTAGACTGCCCTTTCTTTTGACGACTCATCATGTTGCACCAACAATGCCCCCAGTGCGACTGAAGTGGCGGAGATGTAGAGCAAGAGGGGCTTGCCGGGAATAGGGGACATCAATATTGGTGGATAGGCTAAATATTCCTTAATCTTATTGAATCCCATCTGACACTGCTGGTTCCATCGGAAGGTGGAATCTTTTTTCAGAAGATGAGTGAATGGTTGACACTTGTCTCCCAGCTGGGCAATGAAGCGACGGATGGACTGCATTTTTCCCTGAAGGCTTCTTAGCTGTTTGAGATTGCGTGGGGGGGCATATCCAGGATGGCCTTCACCTTAGCGGGATCAACCTCAATGCCTCTGCGAGAGACTATGAAACCCAACAACTTTCCGGAAGTGACCCCAAAGACGCACTTTTTTGGATTCAGCCGCAACTTATAATGCTCTAACCGCTCAAATATCTTCTTTAGGATGGCAGGATGTTCTGCTCGTGTTCTGGATTTCCCTAATAGGTCATCAACATAGTCTTCCATGATAATATGTATGAGGTCATGGAAGATGACTGTCATTGCCCTCTGATATGTCGCCCTGCATTTTTGAGACCAAAGGGCATGACATTGTAGTAGAAAGTGCCCCAAGGAGTGGTGAAGGCGGTTTTGTGTTGGTCTTCTGGTGCAATTCGAATCTGGTTATACCTGGAGAGGCCATCCATAAGGGACAACATCTCATGTCCTGCTGTTAGGTTGACCAACATGTCAATATTGGGTAGGGGGAAGTTGTCTTTGGGGCACCTTTGTTGAGATCCTTGAAACCGGCATATGTCCAAATGTCACCATTTGTTTAGCAACCGCACCTGTTGGAGATCCATTCTAGAGTAGTCGTAACCGGCCCATAAATCCTGCACCTCCGCACTTTTCTTAATTCCTCTTGATCACTAATAACGCTGACTTATACGCATCTTTATGAAGTTTTGCTTGACAGGTTTAGCGTCTGGGCGGATGTCTAGGTGATGAACCACCAAGGCGGGATCTAAGCCTGGCATGTCTGAATATGACCAAGCGAAGTTAACAATTCCCTCCTGGAGTAGCTATGCAAAGACCAGATACTCTTGTTTGGAGAGTGACTTGGCTACATAGGTGATCTTAGGATTTTCAGCAGTTCCCAAATTAATCTCTTGCGTCTCTTCAATCAGAACAGATGATCTGGCAGATAGCTGAGTTCCCATAAGGGGAAGATGAACATCTCCATCTTCTAGCACCTCTTCGAGGTTTTTGCCATCAGATGTGTCCTTTATTTTTACTTTTTCAAGGTCACGAAGTGCCTCAGGGAGGTTTTCACTAGATGACCGTTTGTTATTTTTCTCATTCTTACTTTTGCAACTGGAGTGTTCATCCTCCCCCAATCCCATGAGGTTAACATAGGTATCCGCAGACATACTGATAGGTGTGCTAGTTCGTAGGTCCCAATCAATGAGTTCAGGATGGCGGAGGGATAGGCTAATAGTGCAAACGGATAGGCATTTGAACATGGAAGATAGGTCAGCATGATCGATGTCATCGTAGGCACGTATGGTGGATTCCTCCTTGAGTATGTCTTCCAATAAGCCGTTGTCCACAACTACACTATTGGAAGCATTAGACGATGTTTCGGGGCCTTTTTTCTTTCTATCATACCCAATGCCCATATTTCTTAGTAGCGGAAATGTATCAATGGGTTGTAACCACCCTTGTTCTTGCTTTCCTAGGCCTCTGCCTTGATAGTTATGCTTTTCCACAAACTTTGTCGGCCAGGGGTACTTTTCTTGGAAGTATTCTTTGAGAGGAGTTTCCGGCTGAGGCTCTTCTCGATAAACCCATTGGCTTATGTCTTCTTCGGGCGCATCTATCTTGATACTTGGGGATACAAAAGTGGTAGTAGGGATGTTTTTGCCATGGAAGGTGACAGTCTTGTCCTCTTTTGGGGTAGCATGGGAAGGTTGACCATACTCGTGTGGCGATGGTGGCATGGTTGTTATATTGAGAGCAGTGTGCATTTCGTACTCGCCACACCCTTTGTCAATGATCTGGACTTTTGTGAATGTAGGCTCAGTGGAAGATGGAGCGGTTATTACAGTGGATGGTGGATTAACGGGTGATGGCCGAGATGCCCCCATTTCAACCCCAGGACAATAATGCAAATGGGGAAATGATGTTTCTAGGGCGCGACAATATTCGAATGGTTGGGGATCGGCATAGATGGTGACCTCTTGTCCGTTGACTGGGAATTTGAGGCACTGATGGTAGGTGGAAGGCACGGCTTGCATAGCATGGAGCCATGGACGGCCGAGGAGGAGATTATATGGTAAGTCCAGATCAAGGACATGGTAGGTGATGTACTGAACTACCGGTCCCACTTGGACAGGAAGATTGATGATCCCTTCTGAATTTCTTTCTGCATTGTCATAAGCCTTGATTGTAATAATCTGGCTACTTAGGTCTGCCCGCTTGGGTATACCCCACCTGCTTTATGAATTTTAAAGTGCACAAGTTGAGGGCAGATCCATTATCTACCAGGACCCTTTTTATTTTATGTCGAGCAACTACGACTTCAATATGTAAGGGGCGATTGTGATTAGCATCAATGTTGGGCATACCATCATGGCTGAAGTGTAGTTGGTGAGATGAAGCTAGGTGTCCTACCAAGGCTTGAAACTGTGTAGGATCCATATTATTAGGCACATGGGTTTCCTGTAGGGCTCTATTAAGGATTTCTTGATACACAGGGGAAGACTTGAGTAAATCCAAGATGGAGATATGTGCAGGGGTCTTTCCCAAGTGATCAAGGATATTGTACTGGGAAGTTACAAGAGTCGGTTGGGTAGGTGCAGAGGCTGCAGGAATGGTGATGTGGGCTCGTCGTGTGGTAACAGCACATTGAGAGTCTTTAGCTTTGACATGTATCATGGATACACGAGGTTCTACTTGCTCAATGTAATGAATAATACCCTCGTAATTGAGGGGTACATCCTTGTAACTCACGTTATTTGTGCTGTTGTTTTGAGGATTACTGTTGGAAGTGCTCGGGCCTTGGTTATGGTTTGGAAAAGCATTTTGGTAAATCTGCAACTGAGCATTGGATGACGGAGCTTGGTTAGGATCAACCTTGATGTCACCTCGATCGATGAGATCCTGGACGTAGTTTTTCAAACCCTGACACTTATTCAAAGAGTGCCCTTTAATTTTGTGGAACTCATAATATTCATTTTCCCTAAACCATGCGGGCTTAGGTTTGGATTCCTCTAGTGGCTTGGTGACGGGGTACGTGATTGGATAGCTGATCTGCAACAGTTTATTGAAGATGACACTCAAGGGTTCTCCTAGTTGAGCATATTGGCGTTTAGGGTTCCCTTGGTTATTTTGATTGAACTGTTGGGGAGGATGGGGTGTCCCTTGCGGTATAGATATGGCATTAGGTACAGATTGCTGTTGTTTTTGGGATGCGTTGGCCACTTGGACATGTTTAGTATCAGTGACACCATAATTGACTACATTCTTGTTCTTGTTCCAGAAACGTGGCTTGTCATTGAATGTCCTTTCCCTATCTTGGTTATATATTTTGATGTGCCCCTTGGCAACAAGGGCACGCTCGAGGATGGGTCCTTTCTCCACCACCTCCGCAAAAGTGGTGACACAATGTAATCGGAAGTTGTGGGCCATGTCAGGATGAGAGTTCTCCACAAAAAGGGTGACCATGTCCTTTTCTTTCAAAGGATTTTTCATTCGGCTTGCCAGGGCACGCCACCTCTGGAGGTAGCTAGTAAAAGTTTCCCCTTCACGTTGTTTCTCCTTGAGAAGATCTAGGGCATCAGTATCTTTCTCCAAGTTGAAGGAGAAGTAGAAGACAAACCTTTCTGACAAGTCCGCAAAATATTTTATAGACCCCTTGTCGAGGGTCATGAACCACCCTAGTGCGTCACTCCCCAGACTTTGGGGGAACAGCCGTAAGAGATAGTTGTCATTGTGGATCACTTCTTGACACTGGGAGTAAAACTCCCATAGGTGGGCCTTAGGATATTTGTTCCCCTTATACTTGTCAAATTTTGGCATCTCAAAATGTTTGGGGAAGGGAATCAGTGAGATGGAGGGATCATACGGATATGGGCATATATCTTCAAACTTGAACAATTGTTTGCTAGTCCCTGTCTGGAGATCCTTTAGTGCGGCTTTGATTTCGAGGATGTCCGCATTAGCCAGTGTGTTGGATGGGTATTGATGATAGGATGATTTTGGGTCTTGGGATGACGCTTGGGGATGGGCATATGAATAAGGAGGTGGCAGCCCTTGTTGATACGCCAATGGACCTTGCTGATAAAGAGTTTGTTGTTGCGAGGCGGAATATGGATGGGTCTGGTAGTTATGGGTGGCGTACTGTTGGGAAGTAGGGAGAAGGTGTTGTTGATTGGCTTGTAGAAATTGGGGGTGTTGATATGACTGTTGCGATGCCCCATAGGGGGGTTGTTGATATTGGGGCTAGTTGTAATAGTTGTAATGGTGGGGTGGTTGTTGATATTGTTGTTGATGCATAGTTGGTGGTTGTGATGGGTGAGATGGGATGTTATGTGGTGGTTGCGCTTGCAGGCATAAAATGGATGCAAAGAATGGAGATATGGTCGAGGCTGAAGGCCGAGGTTGATTTCCTTGCGGTTGGTGCTATGATGGTTGTGCTGAGAATAGGGGATTGACCAATGGTTGTTGTTGAGGTGGAGGTGCGATTGAGATGTTGTGTGAGGGAGGTTGTTGAGCACTAGTGGGAGCGTAGGATTGGGGAGGTTGTTGGGATACGAATGACGATGGTGGAGGAATGTTGGATTGGGGCGACTGTTGAGGTATGAACGACGAGGGTGGAGGAATGTTGGATTGGGATGACGGGGGAGGATTGAATGACGACAGAGGAGGGATGTTGGATTGAGACGATGGTGGAGGGTTGGATGATGATGGAGGAGGGATGTTGGATTGGGGCGGTTGTTGAGATAGGAATGACGATGGTGGAGGATTTGTTGCCCCGGGAGGTGGGGGCAAGGTGGCGAAAGGGTTGCCCCCAGCGTTGACGGGAAGCGAGTTCGAGGGGGCGGTGTCGATAGCATTAATGGTTGTGGTTGCGGGATGTTTTGCGGCATTCCATAGGCATAGGGATCATTGGGATCAATGGTTTGAGGTGCTCCCGTGACTGAGATGGTGGGATGTGTGGGATTGCCAACAGGATATAGGACAGCGTTGCCGAATTCAGGTTGATGCCAGCCTCCTATGGAAGGAACGTTGGGGACATACGAGCTACTGGGGATGTCATGTGCACCTTGGGGTACATTGGATGTGGAGGTGCCATACTTGGATAAGTCGACACCTGACGGCAACTTGACACCTTTGTCAATCAAGTGAGCAAAGATTTGGTCACCATGTCTTTCAAGAAGGTGCTCCGTCATTTGTGCATTAACTAGGTTGCTAAAGTGCTCATCGAATGTGAGCTCGGGTTGCTCGGCCATGTTTTCCTCCCCAGGTGGTGATGTGTTTTGACCATCCACATTGGATTACGATGAGGTGCCGTTGTGGGGATCATGAGGGATATTAGCACCATAGTTGGGATCTGATGAGATGTTGACCGTGTTGGTGGGATTTTGAGGTTTGTTCGATTGGGCATTTAGGGCTTGTTGGTTGGCCATTTTCTTTGCCTGTGATCGAGTCTGAACGGGCATGCAAGATGATGACAGGGATCAAGGTATTAAAAAGACCTTGATGATGAAGGATCGATTTGATTTTGATGAAAGATTAGTTGATGACGATTGATTAGGTCGAGGTGGATTGGCTTGATGGAATTGGATTGGATTGATTGGTAGATGTTGGATTAACCTAGATTCTGGGTTTTGATCTGAATAGGTTTGATGATGTGGGGATCAGATCGATACGATGATTAGGATTGATGTGATGATAGATACGATGAAGACCGAGATCCACAACCGAGTTTAAGAAGGATCCTTGGTAACACTAGGTATTGATTGAAAGGTGGATGTATGATAACGACACCGAATCCAACTTGAGATAGAAGCAGATTGATTGGGTCGAAAAGGATAACTAACCTAAGACAGATAGCGATCCTAAGCCAGCTATGATGATTGTGATTAGGGATGAATACCTAGGTCAACTTGGATGATGACTCCAATGGGGTTTATATGGAATAACAGAGATCAGAGATGAAAGCGTGTTTAGGACGGATGGGGAGTGTCTCAAGGTAGATGAATGGCTCTTGAAACAAGAAAAAGACTATTCAGGACAAATGACCCTTAGAACGAAGGGATGGGGGCTCGGAACGGACGTTCAGATGTTTGTTTTGGATGCTAAATGATCGTTTCGGTGTTCAAAATAGAGGGACAATGAATGCAAAATGATGGTATAGGATGGTCAAAGGGATAGGTCCACCACTGAACTGGGATAGATCCACCACTACAAAAGGACAGATCCGCCGCTGCAAAAGGACAGATCCGCCACTGCACTAGGACAGATCCGCGACTGGACTAGGACAAATCCGCCACTGCACTAGGACAGATCCGCCACTACACTAGGATAGATCTGCCACAGCACAAGGACAGGTCCGCCACAGCACGAGGACATGTTTGCTAAAAGATAAGGTTAAGTCCACCAAAGGATAAGCTTAAGCTTGGTTTTTTGATGGATGGCAAAGGCAAAGGACCCAAATTATAGCAATCATAAAAAGACTTGGCCAAATCGATAATCACTGGTTTTTGCACAAGAAAGAAAATTCAAGCAGCACAACCCTAAGATTAGTAGAAATGGGTATGGTCAACAAAGTCTTCTACTCTAGGATGCACATGGTTTCTAAGGAGTCCTTGATATACACCTAGTACGTGAGGCCCAAACCGTGAACACCAACCCATTACAAGCGTGAGTCGGGAACCTTAGCGAGATACTAGAGGCTCAGACCAACTCTTCACGTCATCCCGACGATTTGCCATTTATAACGTGGTTGGATTGGGGTACAACTTTCGCTCTCCCCCCTTTATATACCCCGTCGGTACATGTGGTTGGAATCGTCCCTTGGAGTGATGAAATCCCCAAGCAGGTCCCACTAAGAAAGTGAAAAAGGGTGACTCAAAAGGACTTGGAAAGCTATGATTTCTCCTCACCTAGGATTGCCAAATGGCGCAAGGGGATTGGATACGTCAAATAGCCTTCCCAAACACGCCAAACAAGGTTTATTGACACCCTTTAATTAAACTATGTTCCTATTTTACTAAAAGACAATCAGAAAAAAATTAAACTTTTTACCTTCTGGAGGACAGGTCCACCACTCTGCAAGGACATATCTGCCACTCTGTTAGGACCAGTCTGCCACTCTGTTAGGCCCAGTCCGCCACTATAGGACAGGTCCACCACCGGAGGACAAATCCGCCACCCTGCTAGGACAGGTCCGCCACTGCAGGACAGGTCCGCCACTTCCAGACAGATCTGCAACTTTGTTAGGCCCAGTCCGCCACCTCTGGATAGATCCGCCACTCTGTCAGGACCAATCCACCACTCTACAACCTGGACCTTGAAAAATGCAAAAAATAGCAAACGTGAAGAAAATAGACCCATTTGTGGGTCCCACCGGGCATGCCAGAAATTTGATAGGTCGAATGTGAGTGTTAGAAATCAAGCAACAACTAAAAGAGTGCAAATAAACAACTTAAAACAACCTACACCTCAAGATTAGCCTAAGTTGGAAACAATGCAAGACAAAGCAACGAAATGGAACTTTATACCTTGCATTGAGTCGATCCTTTGGTTGGCCCTTCGATCTTCGATGTGTATGCTCCTTGGATGGCAAGATGCAAGCTAGATGAGGATGTAAGATGGATGCAAGTGGATGAAAACAAGAAAATGGCTAAGTATAATTTTAGAAACAAAATTGCAAGAGTTTGGCTAGCAAAATGATCTCTCCAAAATGAGAGAAAAGAGGGGGTATTTATAGAATTTTTGGGAAATCCTAGGGGAAATGAATGGAGTTGAATTGATCCACAAATATCAAGATGTAGGGCTAAGGTGAGTTGAGAACTCACAAGCCCTCACATCTTGACATGTGGCATGTGAGAAGCCGTAAAGGTGAAGTGGACATGAGGTGGAAGGGAGAAGGACATGACATGGAGAGGGGTACAGTACCTTTGGGATTGGACAAGATCTCCTCATAAAGGAGGTCCTTGTCCCCATGTGGGTGAGAGGACATGTGAGAAATTAAAAATTCCTCAAATATTCTCATGGGGATGAGAGAAAGAATAAAGAATGAATAGAGGACATGTGGGGAGAAGTGAAGGAATTAAAAATTCCTTTTAGGTGTCTTGGGGGATTAAAAGGTGAATTAAAAATTCACATGGGGAAGGGGGATGCCTTGTCCAAAAGGAGAAAGCCTTTAATAAGGTTGACTCAAGGACATGTGCCATAAATAGGATGAGGATTAGGTTAGGCTAATCAAATGATTAAGGTTGTGCAAGTACTCAGTTAGATGGACTAATGACTGATTAGAGGCAAGTGGGAAATTATGGAGAATGTGACCTTAATGATGATTAAGGGTGTGCACATGCTAACCCTGGTTAATTAGAAGAAGATGAAAATAATTAAAATGGATTAGGGACCAACTTGCAAAAGTTGGAGGATGTGACCATGAGAGAGAAAAGATGAATTAAAAAATGAATTTTAATTCAAAAGGGGAATATGACTAAATTAAATAAAAGGGCATATTTATTCAATTTAGAGGAGAAAGAGGGGAAAGGTATTAAATTGAATACTTTAGGACCTTTCTGCAAGATGCAAGGTATTAATTAAACAATTGGCTTAATTAATATTGACAGAGGGGATGAGCAATTGGATGAATAAGGAGACGCATTTGATCATATGGAAGTGATCAAAATTGTACGTCTACACCAACAGTGTCAAACAAGTTTCGATAAAATCAAGGAATACTTAGCTCATCCACCGATCTTGATGCCACCTATTCCAGGGAAGCCCCTCCTACTTTACATCTCTACCACTTCAGTCGCACTAGGGGCATTGTTAGCACAACATGATGAGTCATCTAAAGAGAGAGCAATCTACTACATCAACTTGACATTGGTCAACTATGAATTAAACTACTCTCCCATGGAAAAAGCATGCCTCACAGTAGTCTTCAACAGACAGAAACTCTGACATTACATGCTCATCCATCCATTCAAGTTAATAGAAAAGATCGATCCACTGAAATATCTGTTATCCAAAACCACTCTAACTGGCCACATGGCCAAGCGGGTCATACTCCTAAGTGAATTTGACATAGAGTATGTGGAGTGAAAAGAAATAAAAGGACAAGTCATAGCTGATCAGTTGGTCGAGGCACCACTAGTAGATGCTTACCCTCTGGTCACTAAATTTACAGACGAAGAAGTTTACATAGTTATGGAAGCCCCATCTTGGACACTATATTTTGATGGCTCATTTACTCATAATGGATCAGGTACAGGAATTATATTAGTTACCCCTCAAGGTTACTACATTCCAAAGTCATTCAGAATAGCATTCTTGTGTACCAACAACATGGCAGATTTTGAAGCCCTCCTCACTGCCCTCTGAATTGCAAAGCAATGGCACGTAACTCAATTGAAAGTCTTTGGTGATTCATTTTTAGTCATCAAGCAGGTTAATGATGAATTCTTAATGAAAGATGATAAGCTTTTACCCTACAAGCATATGGTGGATGATTTTAAGAAATATTTCACCTTCATACAATTTTACCAAATTCCCAGAGCGTAGAACAAAGTAGCTAATGCAGTGGCTACCATTGGCTCCTTGATGGACATGCCTAAAGATCGAACAAAGTGTGAGTTCCTTGTGGAAAAAATTTTAATCCTAGCATATGATATCCCTGAGACTGACATGGTGTGCGACATTGTGGGTCCCACTTCCCCATGGTACCAAGACATATATTCCTATTTGCATGATAATATTCTCCCTCCAGATCTTACATGCAATCAACACAAATCCTTCGTTCATTGCTCTTCTTGATACCTTATCGTCGGTGATACACTTTATTGTCACAAGTATGATGGGATCCTCCTTAGATGTTTGAATGAGACTGAAGCCCATACTGCACTAACGAAAGTACATAGTGGTGTTTGTAGGGCTCATTCAAATGGTATGGCTTTGGCCAAAAGGATAATCCGAGTGGGATATTATTGGCCTACATTAGAACATGATGCTTGTGAATTTGTGAAGAAATGTCTTCCCTGCCAACAACATGCAGATTTGATACATTCTCTAGCATAAGACCTTCAGCCCCTCCTAGCACCATGGCCATTTTCTCAATGGGATTTTGACTTGATTGGCAAGATTTACCCACCATCTTCTGACGGCCATACATTCATAATTACTACCACTGATTACTTCACCAAGTGGGTGGAAGCAATGCCACTCTCACAGATCACCAGTATTCAAATTTCAAAATTCATCATTTACCATATTCTCTGTAGATATGGTATCCCGTCCACCATCCTCTTCGATAATGGAAAACGTTTTCAAAATCAAGCCATAAAAAATCTCTGTGACACCTTTCATATCGAGCATCATTGGTCAATTCCTTATTACCCCTAGGGTAATGGTCAGGTAGAAGCAACCAACAAGAACCTTATCTGCATCCTCAAAAAGGTTGTCAATAGCACTGGTCGAGATTGGCACCTACATATTCATCCCGCCCTCTGGGCATATCGCACATCTATCTGCACCCCTACAAGTGCCACCCCCTATTCTTTAGTGGATGTTGTCGAAGCCATCTTTCCAATTAAAGTTGAGCTCCCATCAATAAGGATTTCTCTGAAGAATCTTATCAGTGAGGAGGATGCTCATTTTGCACGACTTGCACAACTGGAGTTACTTGATGAATGATGAATCAAAACCTATGATCATCTACAAGCATAACTACAATAAGAAGGTTCTTCCTCGATAGTTCCAGGTTGGTGATTTTTTCCTTAAAGAGAACTAGCACACCCAACAGGATCGCGATAAAAAGGGAAAATTTGAGGCAAACTGGTTGGGGCCTTATATGATAGCCACTAAATATGGATCTGGGGCATATAGAATGACTACTCTTGAAGGAGAGCCCCTCAAATGACCCATCAATATCATGCATCTAAAGAGGTTCTACACCTAAGTCTGCTTGGTAACCTCACCTAATCAAAAAAATCAAAAAAAAAATAAAAATCTAAAAATAGTAAAGAGAAATAAATTTGTCCTATGGTGAAAACCACCTTTTGGTGGTGCCTTGGATAAGTACGGGTGGTGAAGACCTAGTAATAGGCATCATTCTTAGAGGGCTTAATCATTATCTACCAGGAATCCTAGTTATTTTATGCTTCCATCCACACTATCATCCTCACCCATCCCATCCTTGGCCGCTCGGTATATTTTGATTGAGCATTGGATGATCCATCTTGGCTATCCTTTATCCTGAGCTTTTCAGTATCCTGCTATGAGTTTATGTCATTCATTTGATCATCAGTTAGTTTCAGTATTCATATACCCCCCCAATCACGTCAGTCTCCATCTAGATCTCATCCTGTCGCATCTTAAGTTGAACTATGTTGACCTTGTACTTTCACATAGGCAAGGCTGATCATTTGATATGCTCCCAGGGCCTTTTTGATCATCCCGTGATGGTCATCCATCAACTATCTTCATCACCTCCTTTTTTCTTTTTTCCATGGTCGGTTATCATTTGTCTTTTCCAAACTACATTTCCCATGCACTTCCAAGTAGGCAAGGTTGATCATTCGATTCTCCCCTGGGGCATTTGTGTCATGTCTTGTGCCATTCATCATTAGTCACCATGGTTTTCTTTCCACTTTATCCATAGTCTTTTCATGAACTACGAGGGCTCTATTCTTTCACATAAGCAAGGCTATCTTTGATCAGCCCCTGAGCCCCTAGGTCTGTAGGATGTGTTAGTCATCTGTCTTGTGTTGTGTCATCAAGCTATGCTCTTAGTTAGCTAGTTGTTAACAAACGAGGTATACTAGCATCCAAAAATCTAATCGGTTCTAAATACCTCATGTCATATCGATCTTTTAGTTTAGTATCCATCATTGGTCTCAACAGGATGCATCCTTCCTAACAGACCTTCTCAATCTCATCCATCCTCTTGATCCTATGGCAAGGGACATTTGAAATTTGATTGCGATCTCTTAATGCTTTTGGGTTTTGTTTATCATTTGAGATTCCTATTACAATTAGTTGGGATTGCCATAATCTATCATATTATGGTGTGTTTTGGTTGGTTCACATAGGGTAATATCTTGATATTTTATTGTTGTTGACTACTAGGTTGTCCCACGTAGTACCCACCAAGCTCCCTGTGATCTTGTGTTATGTCGGGGCATCCCTTTGTGCTTATGGTTATCCCAATTCCTGGCCTGACCAAATTTTTCACTACCTTGGGGTGTTGGGGTAGCCTTCTTGTTTGTGTGTTTGTTTTATGCATTAGGTACTAGCTCGCCCTAGTTGTTTATACCTTGGCACTTAGTGTCTTATGCTATAGAAAAAATCAGTGCTCTGAAGATGGAAAATCATATTAGGATTGCATTTCATTATCTGTTGCATTGCATTCACCCTATGATTTTGGTTGTGCAAATACTTTATCCCACTCTCTCCATTCTTCTCAGGATACTAAACATTTTTGATAGGTGTCAAATTACACCCATTTTCCACAATCACTATGCACCCATCTTCCATTATCATGTCAGTCCTTATTGACACTTATGACCATGTGTTATTTCCTTTCATTATTAATTCACTATAAATTACAAGAGCATTATCACATATTAGATTTATTCTATTAACCACACATACATCACCCCCTGCATCACAACGTGTTAGATCCATGCATACATCGCCACCTGCATCACAACGTGTTAGATCCATGCATACATCGCCACCTGCATCACAACATGTTATATCCATACATGCATGGCCACCTACATCACAAAATGTTAGACTCATAATACATCACATCCTGCATATATAAAATATTCATAAAAAAAAAATCCATCATAAACATATACATACATGTCATCATAGATATACCATATAACATAAGTCATTATAGATATAACATATGCATACATCATATCACCATATGAATATCTACATTAATAAAATTATTCATATTCCACAAATGCATAAACATGATCATCCATCCAACGCATGCACATGGTATCAATAAGGACTCTCATGAATCCTATATAAATATACCAAAAGTCCAAAGTACATCTCATAAATCATGACTATCACATGAATAATATCATAAGGATGTCATCAATATCATCATGTCTATAACCATTGAATACAAAAATCATCACAATCAAAATACTAGTACAAGGTCCTTTAAATGACCATTGTCATTATGGCCTATCCATCTACCCTGCATCTATCAAAAACTCAGTAACCTATCATCTCCCGAATGAGCTACCCACATTTGATCTCTATGGTGAATAAGGTACTGATCTCCTGCCTAGTGAAACACCTGGTGAATCACTAAAACCTCATGTTCGCATCCCCAATGATTGGGATGGCCCTGGCATCTGTGGTGTATGTCGAACATAATGGAATATCCATTGTGTTGGGTTTGGAACTAGATGGTAATACGTAGCCATCCAAAATCTTGCCTCCCTCGCATTCTCCTCTCGTTCAACAACGTGGACTCGAACAAAATTATGCTTCTAACGATATCTATCCCAATCTCTAGTGATCAATCACCTCTCCTGCTCCTAGGCCTCCTGGGATAGTCATAACTACGCCATCTCTACCCAAACCTACTCTCTCATCTCCTCGGAAGCCACTGTTGCATCCCTCTCCCCTTGTAATCCCTGTGTATATATCCCTATCACATCACTGACCTGCACTGACTGTAACTGAACCACCGCTACATCTTGCTCTCCCTGCAATGTCTACATCTATATCTCTGCAACATCTCTCTTCCTCTGTGCAGCCACTTCCTTAGCCATCACTCCATCCTTGTCCCTCTGGAGCTCTTGTACTCTCAAAATTGCTGCATCTCACTCTCTCTGTGATGACAATACCTCTGAAACTGCCTCCTCTCTCCTCTAAAGATACTATATTTATGCCTCTGCCAACTCTCTCTCACTCTACAGTACCTGAACTCACACCTGCACCACATCCCTCTTTGCCTCCACCACCTGTACCTATGCTTGCGCTACATATCTCTCTACTTGCATAATACAGGCCTGCTCCCTCACTGCCTCTCTCTCCTACATCAACCCCATATCTCCAACTGCCTTCTCTAAATAATTCACTCTATCCCATATCTCATCTCGCTCCCACCAGAGATCATCCACCTGCTACCCATTTCCAACTAACAAATGATCTGTCATCTCCTCTAACTCCCCCTGGCCTGTAATATAAAATTCATTGTCTATAGTCTGTCACGGTCCCAACTGACATCACCAACTCATCTCATATCCCCTATATGATAGCCTGCAATCTCTCTCTCTCCCTCCCCATCACCTCTACCTGTGTGGTTAAGAGGTCAACCATAAGTCCATAATCTCTCTGACCTGCTACTGGTACTCTCGATAGCTCAACTTTGAGTCTGGTCACCTTTGCCTCCGCTATCCTCAACCTCTGATCTATAATCTGAAGCCTCCCCACAATGTCCTCCATTGAGCAATAGGATCCCCAGAGGTAACTACATGAACCATCGCCAATGGATCTGCATCTAAAATATCCATATCTGGAATATCTCCATCTATCTCCATAGCATCATCGTCCCCCCTTCCCTCCTGCTCCTGCTGAATCTCCAAGTCCTCCATAGTAGGGTGGACCCAAACTCTCCACGGCTGACCATGCCTCCACACTCTCATTAGTCTCCTCGGCTCTGCTATCTCTCGATCCTCCTCATCCTCACTCTCCCCTATCTCTATGATGGGAGGCCCCTACCCTGCTGCAATCTGCACCCCCCTTTATCGTCTCCTACTCTCCATCCTCTCTAACTGACACCTGGCCTCAATCTCCTCTCAGGCTCCATCCTGCTGTCCACCCCCTCCCATCTCATCCTACTCTATCATGATTTGCACCCTCCTCAGTCATCTCCCACTCACCATCCTCTCTAGATGACTCTTGGCCTCCATCTCCTCCTGGGCTCCATCCTGCTGTCCATCCCCTCCCACCTCCCTCTGCTCAGCCTATACAAACACTCTCCTCCTTCGTACCCTACCTCCTCTACCCATATGCTGAATAGCTCCACTCTTCACTATGCGTATCATCTCCACCTTCGACTCATCTTGTCCTCCTCCATCTGGCTTTAGGCCTATCCCACCCTCCTATCGTACTGCCTGTCTCCCACCCATGATTCCTGCTACATCCAACTCCTCCCTAGCCCTCCTCCACTGTCTCCTCCTCCTCCTCTTCTCTGGCTGTCCCCCTACCTCCATCCCCTCTCCTCCCCTCTGTGCCTATCTCCTCCTATCTCTCACCCCCTGGCACTCATCCTCTAATCCAAATGCTATGACTCCTACAATAGGCACTAGTGATGTAATCCTCTCCCATCGGTGGTTGCACGACCGGCTGCCATATCGTATTGTCACTCCTACATCCTCCAATCCAACACCTCTCCCTAGGTAGGGTACCTACACTGTCATCACCGACGCCACTCTGGCCTCCCTCAGTCTAAACAAGGGCCCCATTGGTCACTCTCTAGTGAGTCAAAGAAACCTAATAGGCACATCTGGAATATCATGTGTCAGCCCAAACTGTCTCGCCACCCTGTGTGGTCGATGCATCTCCACTATGTGCGACTGACTCCCAATTATGACACATCAGGCCATAAAGTAACCTCTCTGCCTCTCCTCCATCCCCTAAAGTGTCAATACATATATGGCCGCCATAATATGTCTTTCTCCTATAAATCATCCATCACCCTCCATTCCTCCATATCTCCTGACCTCTCATACCAAAAAATCCAACCCCTCGCCTCTCCATACCCCCATGCCACTAGCTCCCTAGCATCCTCATCTCCCTACCTAACCACTATAGGTCTAGTCACCATAATGTGCTCTCAAGCCCACACTTGTAGAAGGGACGTGTGTGTCAAAGTCACTATGTTCTGGTAGCAAATCACATGTATATCCCTGTATAACTATGCTAAGACACATGTACCCCATGAGATATGTCCCTTGTGCCACTCAACAATATGTCGAATCGCCTCCATGTACTGAAGATTGCAGAACTGCTTCCTATGATCTGGTAACAATATCCCACTAATCAGACCACCTAAAAATAATGGTAGGGGTGGCACCCCCACTGTCAAACATCTATCTAGATCCAATTGCTGACCCTATAGGGGCAGATCCTCGGGTCCAAATAACACTATCATGGTGTGATCTAACTTGGTCCCTCTAGATACCACATAATTAACCAATATCCCCGCTATCAGCAGCTTCAAGATGCACCATACATCCTCTAGTGTCATCATCATCTCCCCCATTGACAGATGAAATGTCGATGTCTCTGAGCTCCATCTCTCTATCAAGGCTGTCAGCATCGCTCAATGCCCCTAATCACCGACACCTATAGAAAGTGCAACAAACCCACATAATCGGCACCGATCATGGCCACTACGATCCCTATCTATACCTTTGACCGTCACTCATGTGTCTGTAACCACACAAAACCCTGCATCCATTTTACCCAATTATTAGTACACCATATTCCCGGCCTCGAGACATCTCTTGCTTCCCTCATTTCTTTGTGATTTTTATCTCCTTTTTATCCCCGTTTTTCCTCATCAAGGCAACCTTGTCTTTCTGGCCTAAACGGTTGAGCCTCCATGCCGAGGTGAACCTGCCTTGAGTTGGGGAAAATCTACCCTGGGTTGGGGTGCACTCACCTCAAGTTGGGGAGGATCCACCCCAGGATAGGGTGACTCCACCTCGGGCCAGGGTGAACTTTCCCCGAGTTGGGGTGGATCCACCCAAGGTCAGGGTGAGCCCACCCCGCATTGGGGTGAATCCACCCCAGTTCAGGATGAGGCCACCCTAAATTGGGGTGAGTCCACCCTAAATTGGGGTGAGTCCACCCTAGGAGAGGGTGAGCCCACCCTAGGTCAGGGTGAGCCCGCCCCAGGATGGGGTGACTTTGCCCCGCATTTGGGTGAATCCACCTTAGGTCGGGGTGACTCCACCCTGGGCCGGGGCGAGCCCACCCGAGGTCGGGGAGACTCCACCCCTAGCCAGGGTGAGCATGTCCTAAGCTGGGGCAACTCTTCCCTAGGTCAGGGTGAGCCTACCCCAGGCCAGGGCGAACCTACCCTGTGCTGAGGCGGATAAACCCCAGGGTCGGGGTGGGACCGTCCCCAACTAGGACGACTCCACCCCCCATCTAGGGTGGCTGCAGCTCGAGGCGGGGTGACTCTGCCCCACTATGTGGTGGATCTGCCTCGCTCTAGGGTGAATTTTCCCCCTAGCTGCCCTACCCAACCCTCCCTAAATCCCCTTTTTTTATCCCTTTCCTTGCCCAACTAAAAATTACACATTTTTTTATTTCACCCCATCAATAAAACCCATGTTTTACATTTTTATTTAACTATTCTAAAACATGCTAAATATTTAAAATATACAAGAGCTCTTTTGTTACTCACCTAGCGGGGCACCGCGAAGTGGGTCTAGTGTCTTTGTACCTCGTCCACCTAGTGAATGATCTCTGAATTGTAACCCTGCGGCATCATTGATCCTTCTCCTCTTCTCTCAACTACTATAGTACAAATGAGAGAAGGTAATTCTTCAAATTAAATTTTAACCCTTCTTTCCCCCTTTTTTCAAATAAAAAGTATTTTTTCCCTTTTATTTAACTTTTTTTTCTCCAACTAATCCCCTTCTTTCCCGGAGCCGCCATTTGCAAACCGTGCATCTAATTGACTCCCTTCAAAATCCAAACATGCTTAATTTTTTAAGCTCTATCCAATGGTGTTTTCTATTTCTTCCTATCAAGAATTCATTCGGGGCCCCTTTTTCTTCCCCAACTACCCTCTTGAGGGGGCATACCCTATCATTTTCCTCCATCCCTTCGTGGCAGTCACTGGGGCATCCTTCTTCCTCTTCCCTCCACTTGGGAAACTCATTCAACCTATTTCATGTTGGCACATCTAGCACTATCACATTCTTCATCACTGGTATTTTATTTTTCTTCGTAACACTATTATTCTAACAATACTTTAAAGAGGGGCAAAATGTAGACATCCAAATTTGGTCGCTCCCGTACAATCAAATTTACCTCTTTGTTCATTCATTCTGTCAATATTAATTTATTTATTTGATATTACACTTCTCACATGAGGTTCTTAAAGTATTTAATTTAACAATTAAACACTTTATCTTGTACCTTTTTCCTCTCTAAATTAAATAAATACATTAATTTATTTAATTTAGTCATTTTAACCTTTTTTGAATTAAAATCAATTTAAAATTCTTATTTTCTCTCTCCTTGTCACATCCTCCATAATCCATCTATAATTTGGATTAATTCAATTAATTCATGATTAGGATGCGCATCCTCTTAATCAAGGATTAATGTCACATCCTCCTACATTTGCCACTTGCCTCTAATCTTCCATTAATTATCATAATCAAGTATTTTCACAACTTTAATCAAAGTCATTAGCCACTTTTAGCACCACTTTTTAGTCAACCTTTTCATTTTCCTTTCTTAACATTGACCCTCTTTCCCATGTGAATTTTTAATTCACTTTTATTCATCCTAGGTCTCTCTCCTCCCCATGTGAATTTTTAATTCATATTTTATCCTTCCAAGGCTTCTAGAATATTTGACTTGTCACCTCATACACATGTGACCAATTCCCACCCTTTTGGAGACCCTCTCTTATCCATTAGATTCTCTTAGGAATGTGGATTTTTAATTCACATTTATTTCTCCAACCACTTTCCCTTTTCCCATGGAGATTTTTGAGAAATTCCAAAATTTCTCAAATGTCTTTTTCATTTACTTGGGGACAAGAAATTCCCTTTTGAGGGAATCTTCTCACTCCCCAGGGTACTTAGAAGGTACTTTTCCTTCCTCCACATCATGTACTCTCCTTCCACATCACCTACACATCATCTCACCCTTAGCCATCTCACATTCCACATGTCAAAATGTGAGGGCTTGTGAGATCTCAACTCACCTTGGCCCTTCATCTTGGCCTTGTTGGAGAAATCTCAACCATTGAATTCTCTAGAGAATTCTCTTATAAATACCCCCTCCTCTAAGACATTTACAACACTTAGTCCTTTTGCAACTAAATGTTGTCATTTTGTGCACTCATCTAGCTATTCATTTTATCTATTTGCATTTGCATCCAACCATATAGTTAAATCTTCCATTTAGCCACATCAAGAATCATCCAAGGAGCATACAAAGTACTCTAAAATCAAGGGCCAACTAGGGAGTTTCAACTGCAAAGGGAAGGTATAACCATTTGTCATCATCTTTCACTTTTTTTGTCTTTGTATTAACAAATTCCTTAGGGTAATCTTGAGGTGTTTCTTTGTGTTTTTCCATGGAATTTTTAGTTACTTAGAATAGGTAGAACATTTAGATATCACAAGGATCAATAAACAAACAAGGCTTCCATTGACAACCAGTGTGACATTCACAACTTAGGAACAAATGAAGAAGTGAAGAATGTGTTCATTGGAAAAGTGTACACACCAAAATAAAGGGAAGGCATTGTTGATGCCATGTGAAAGACCACAATGTGGTTGCTTGGAGTTATGAATACTTCAAGAGGTATGACACCTCAATCATCATTCATACCATCCCTCTGAAACCAGATGTGAGACCTTTTCGGCAACGCTAATGCCCCATCAAAGCACTGTTGGAGCCTATCATTTATAAAGAAGTATAGAAGTTCTTGTATTCCAAAATCATATTCCCTATTATACTCTCCAAATGGGTGGAAAAATTGGTCCCAATAAGGAAGAAGAACGAAGAAATTAGATTATGCATAGATTTCCATAATTTGAACAGAGCCTCAGAAAAGGACAACTATATAGTACCCTCATTGGATGAAGTTTTACAGATAGTTAATGGGTCCCAAATGATGTCCTTCTTGGATAGATACTTAGGATACAATCAAGTGATGGTACAATATTAAGACAAGAATAAGATGGCGTTCACCATAAAGTGGGGAAACTTTGCATATAGAAGGATGTCATTCGGGTTACTCAATGCTAGCACGACCTTCCAGTGCACCATGGATATTTCCTTCAAGGAATTGATTTTTAGATACATCATCATCTATATGGTTGATCTTACTATGTTTTCAAAGAAAAGGGGTGATCATATCTCTGATTTATGTAAGGTCTTCCATAAATGCAGAGAGTTTGGAATATTGTTGAATCCAAAGAAGTTTATCATTGGAGTTATAGAAGGAAAGTTGCTAGGACATGTGATCTCAGAGAAGGGGATATCTTAATAGATCTTGAATTCATTCAAGCTATTCTAAAAATTCAGCTTCTAGGCAACAAGAAGAAACTAAAATCTTTCTTTGGAAAAATCAATTTTGTCAAAAAATTCATCACAGACTTTGTTGAAATAGTGAAGCCATTGAATGCAATGTTGAAGTAGGACACCAAAGTCGAATGGACATTGGAAGCCAAACAATCTTTTGAATAAATTAAGAAAGCAATTGTTGATGAACCAATGTTGGTCAACCTAGACTACTTGAATTCGTTTTATGTTTATTCATTCGTTTTAGATCATTCTTGTGACAGCATACTAATGCAGAAGGATGATGAAGGGAGTGAACACCCCATATCCTTCATGAGTACCCCACTGAAAGATGTAGAATCAAGGTATTGATCACAATGTTGAAAATCAAGTATACGCCTTAGTCAGAGGAGTCAAGAAATTCTGTCATTACATCTTACAAAATAAGGTGTTTGCAATTATGTCGGATCCAACAGTTAATAATTTTTTTGATGTAGAATGAGCTAGGAGAATGAAGAGCAAACTGGGTCACTTTTCTACAAGAAAATGACATGGAAATACAACTTATGAATTTGGTTTTAGGGTAGGCCCTTACCCAGACAATAGTTGAAACACTGGTTGAAGTTGGACCCACACTCACAGTGCAACAATATTAGTTGGAAGACATCTCTCCTGGGGAGTGGTATGACAACATTGCTTACTTCCTATTGAAAAAAAAGTGTCCATCCTATCTACAAGGAGTACAAAAATGTGCTCTCATATTGAAGAGTAGTAGCTATATATGCTACAGGGATCCATATTATACAAGAGGAATCACAAGGGTATCTATCTCATATGCCTAGGAAAAGAAGAAGCAACCAAAGTACTCAAGGAATTTCATGATAAATTTGGCATTGGTCATAGATCTGACCCTTCAACCGCCTACGAAATACTATGGGCTGGGTATTATTAGCCAACGGTGTTTAAGGATGCACATAGCCATGTCCAGACCTATCACGTTTTCCAAACTGCTACCACTAGAGAAAGAAATCTCACTGTCCCGCTGCAACCAGTATTGGAGGTAAGGTCATTCACTCAATGGGGTCTTGAATTTATTGGTTTGATAATAAAACCATCCTCTACAGGTCATAGGTACATTCTAACTACCTCTGATTATTGTACTAGATGGACAAAAGCAATAGCGTGTAGGCAGTGCATTTATGAGGTTGTTATTAATTTTATAGAAAGCTTTGTCTTGAATCATTTTGGTTTCCCCTATGCCCTTGTGTGTGATAATGGCCCCACCTTTTTTTCACTTAAGTTTGCTAGTTGGTACTTTGATTATGGGATTGCGCTCAAATTTTCCTCAAACTATTACCATAAGGGAAATGACCTAGTTGAGTCATCAAATAAAAATATGATAACTGTGATAAAAAAAATGCTTGACAGAAACCCCAAAGACTGGCACACCCAACTACATTTTTCCCTTTGGGTAGATCGTGCATGCCATAAGACTTCCCTATGTGATTCCCTATTCCATTTGGTCTATGGCCTAGAGCCTATCTTTCCTGTCCACCATAAAATTCCCACCCTCCAATTTCTCAACACGTCCTATGAGGAAGGAGACCATCAAGATGCCTGTTTAGTTGAATTGTTGCATTTGGAGGAAGTCCATGATAGAGCAATTGAATTTTTTTCCAAACATCAGGGCATAGTCAAGAGATGGTTTGATCGGTGAGCCAAAGTAAAGGCCTTTAGAATTGTTGATTTAGTCCTTTGTTGGGACAAGACCCATGAGAAGAAAGGGGGATGTAAGTAAGGGTAAATTTCTAAGGATTAGGATTAATCAATTAAAACAACAATAATAAAACCCAAAGAGATATGAAGCACAATGAAAACTAAACAAGAATGATTATACCAGATTCCTCATTGAAGCTTCCTTGATTCACCTTCATAACACCTTCTAATTTGCAGTGCATGATTGATGCCCTCAGATCGAGTGTGTGAGCAATTTGACTATGCCATTGTCCTATGCAAGTTTTGAAGGATTTAATTATATTTATTCCTATGCCTCTGATAAATGATAAATGATGATAAATGATAAATGACTATAATGCCTATAATAACGAAGTGGTCCCAAATTATGAACAAAATTGTCATTTTATAGAAAACACAATTTTGAATGGACGAACGAGATCAACCTTTGACAAAAACCTAAAATCAGAGGATGAGATTCAATCTGATAATCCCTAATCGGGGTTAGGGAAAAATCCTTAAGTGAGCGGTCAAGATGTCATCTGATAAAATCAGATTGGCGGTGGAGAAAAGATGAGATAATTAATTTCAAAAATAAAGATTTTCAAAATTAAGAAGATAAAGATAGCCTGCTTTGTGAGATTCCAAAAATCAAAAAGATAAAAGGTGGACTAAAAAGCAACTTTGAAAAAAGAAGAATTTGCTTGCTTTATTTGATTTTTGGAAGAAAGCTACCAATTTGAATTAAATCAACTCAAAATATGGATTTTGTGAGACAAATAAATAATATTTTTCAAATTATTTACCAAAATGGACTGTCAGTTAAGAGTATGATGACATTTTAAATAATTTCATTTATTTAAAATGAGAGGAATATTAATTTTGACAATTTAAATAATTGAAGATAATTATTTAATTTAGCAAATAAGATTAATTAAATAAATTAATTAATCAATTCATTTAATTATGATAGTTAGTGACATATTAAATAAATAAATAAAAACTTATTTATGTAATAATCAAGAAGAAATGACCGAAGAAGGGTGATTAAATAAATTAAGAAATTTATTTAATTAAGGTAAGACTTAGATAATTAATGACGTATTTAATAAATAAATAAAATTTATTTATTTAATAATCATGAAGAATAAATGGACATGAATTAATTAAATAATTATGAATTATTTAATCAATAGTCAAATGTGGACAAAGGACATAATTAAGTGTCATAATTATGCAGGACGAAAGTGGTAAAAATGAAGCTTGTAGGCCTAGGTCATTTTTATGTGTCTATAGGGGACAACAAATTTGACAAGCTCTGGCTTGGCCCCTTTCAGATCTCAGAAATTTTAGGAGATAATTCCTTTAACCTCAAAAACTCACTAGAGAGGACATCCCATTGCCAGTCAATGAGCAACATCTCAAGCATTATTTCCTTGTCTAAGCTTTTCAAGCTCGTCTTTGTACATAGCTATATGTAGGTTAGCTTAGGCTTCCTCTTGCCTCGTTGTTGTGCCTTCACTTCACTTTTTCTCACTTTCTTGGTTGTTCTTGTTTTTGTTGAGGGTGTCCCTCTCTTCTTAATGTAGTGGTCATGCTCGGTTTCTCAAATGGTTCACTTTGCTATCTGCTCTTATTTTTTCTTTGGATAAATATTCATTTGTAACTATTTATTTTTGACCACTTACATGAAGTGGTTTCCTTATTTGAACTCTGACTTTAACTAGGAAAAAACCCTTGGTTGAATCTTTTCACACTTATCTTATATCATGCACAAAGCACACCTTAAAAGTTTCTAAAGAGTTGTGCAATAGTTGTTATGAGGTCTCAATAAGTGAAAATTTTTAAGTCTACTCCAGTGACCATTGTGATTCCAAACCCACAATGAGCTTCAATGCTTACATAGTTAAGCAAGAAAAAAGAAGATTACCAAAAAGAAAAATCATGGAAAAGAAATAAAAGATAGAAAAGTGTTAAAACAAGAAACTGTGTGGGTGTACGAACAACTCTATCAGGGCTATGGATGCTCGAATGGAAATAGAGAAATGTTCATGGGGTTACAACAACAACTCTATCGGGGCTATGAACACTTGACTAGTAGATGAGCAATGTCTAGGTTACTTTTGGGGTTAGAAATCTTACGTAGATTGCTTTGATTGATTAATGGCTATTTGTCATGGCTCCTGAGGAAAGGAAATGAACTCACCATACAAACACTTTTGAGATATTCCTGTGACCTAATTCAGCTAAGGATCCCATCCTCCTTATTTCTTAGTTCATGCACGGAAACTCGCTTCTAGTCTATGAAACCAAAGATTTTGGGTTTCAAATGAATCTTTACCCTTAGAACACTTGACAGTGTTCTCCCAATGGAGTCACCATTTGTTGTGCCTATAGCACACACACCCCATTAGAACAAGGAACCTCTCTTTTCACCTTCACCAGGTCACTTTTTATCGATGCCTCATTTTGCATACCCCTAATTTTGAGTTCCAAATGGTCAAGGGACCCTAAATTCATCCTCCTTAGTTGACCAAAACTCTACCACCCCAAAATTTCCAAGTGCTTGGCCCTTGTGGGGTTTCCTTGGCAGATTTCCTTAGTCTCCAAAATTAGCGTCTTCTAACTTTTGCGGGTCTGCCCTTGCAAGTTTCCCCATGTGCATCACTACCTTTACTCTCTCATTTCACCAACAGTCGGCGTAGGACATATGCCTCCATCGTGGGTCCTGCATCCTCCTTGGCCACCATCTTTCACCACCCATCAAACAACAACACTCGAGGTTTTGTCCGCCTTGCCAACTTTGAATTTTTCACCACTAGATCCTTTGAAATCTACACCCAGCTACCCCAACGGCCATAATACCCTCATTAAATGCAGGTCATAAATGTAGTTTTTACTATAAATAGATGGGTTGACCTATCATTTTCACCCTACCAGTTTAGAATTTTTTAGAGCCCAAGATAGGTTTCGCTGCCTTCATGCCTACACGACCTCCTAGAAGATCTCAATCTTGGCCTTCATTGATTTCTATGGGATATTCATGTACGTCTGTCACCACCAACCCTAAAACACCTTTTTGAATTAATTTTTCAAAAATCGTTAAAAATCTTAAGGAAAACTTTAAACATCTCTTGGATGGTCGATTAAATGTCAAATTCCACACAAACCCATCTCGAGAATCCTCCAAAAATCAACCCAATGTGGACTATAAGGGCAATGCAAAAATTTACCTCCCTGATGTTGTTCTTCACTAGAGAAATAAAACCCTTGCGGCTCGCAAGGCCTTCTTCATCGCTACCCAGAAAAAGCTTCAAATGAAAAATTTGAGCATTCGTGTCTACCAGGTCTACCCTTGTAGACTACCGCATGTAGACAAATGCCACCCCTTTGCTGACATTAAAAATTTAAACAGAGAAAAACTTAAGGTTTGAGAGCCCTTACGGGTCCATCATTGCGGGCCGCCGCATGTGGGCGACCCTCATGTTGTCATCATTTTGCAATGGCCATACCTCACCCACTCCCTGCGTTGTAGGTTTTTCTGAGTTTGGTGTCATCACACACCCAAAAGAAAAGTATCGTTATGTGGGTCTTTACATATGGACTTCAGTCAACCCTTCACCATCATTTTGAATTCCTTCCTTGTCGTCTGAGTTTGCACAAAGAAAACTCCAAGTTTAAAATCATCTATGGGCCGAATCTCACGGGGGTTTGTCTATGGACCAGCCCACCACCACCGTCGTTTGAGAGCATCCAGGAACCCCCGTTAGTTTGCTTTGTGGACACCAGCCACTCCATTTCCTTACAAGTCTTTAACACTAAAAATATTAAGTTTAAATGAATTTCAGATCTTTCCTTGTAAGCCACCACTTGTAGCCTGTCGTTATATGGTTTTTTCCCATGAAATGACCACACTATACCTTCCTTCCACATTGCGAGGCCTAAGTCTTCCTCCACCATTCAATTTTTTGCTGATAAAGTGATCAACACCAAGGTCTCTTGTAGACCCACTAATGCATATCATCTCCTACAAGTCATTGTCCCATCTCCTCCATCCTTGAATGACCATCTCCTGACAACCTTCCATCGGTCCCTGCTCGTAAACTCCCAAATTACTAAACCGAAGAGAGTCGAGCCAGACCATCCAAGTTTCATACGGACCCCACTATGTGGGATTCCTATACTACAAATTTCCACCTCATGACCATTGTTTCTCAACGATAGAGCTCCAAATGTCCATGGTGTCCCCTGCCTTCGCATACCTCACACCCACATGAGAAAAATGATGAATTAAACACCTCCAAAGACTTCATGGTGGATTTCCCAACATGTCCAATGCTTCATCAAAGGAATTGATCCCAAAAATTCTAATGTGGACCCCAAAGTGTGGGTGGCTGTATGTGGGCTATCATGACCCCAACATCATTTTGTCCCTTACTACTCCTGACAGCCTCCAACCTAGGGAAACCCACATTTGTGGGCCCACATCCTGAATTTAACCCCAAATGAACTCCAAAAAATGAACGTTGATGGATATTATGATCTTTTGGTGATGCATGGATAGATCTTATCCTTGTTTTACAGGATTTGGCTAACACTCCCCTTATTTTTATAAGAATGTGCTTACTACATTTTTGTTTGCAAGATTTATGGAATTTGTTGCGGGACCATCAAGGAGGTCTACAAAGAAGGAAAAAGGAAAGAAGCTTACCAAAGCACCAATGGGAAAGGAAGAGAAAGATCAAATGAAGTACCAGTTTCATGGAGTATTTTACACCTCCAAAATCACCTCCTCATGGGATATAGTGTTAGATACCAACCTTGGGCACATTGATATCGATGAATTCCAATGCAAGGTCATAATCAACCCTACAACTAAAAATTCCTAAAAAATTAGAAAAAGTGGCCTCACCAAAACAGCTGACTTCCCACCTGCACTTGTAGCTCCAGAACTAGTAATGATGTGTTGGGAAGCCTACCATAGAAATATGAAAATAATAGATCATGGTGGTAGAGTATTGGAAAATTTGTCTGCCAAGTCCATTGGCTGGACCTTCCACATCCCTAAATTTGACCCCATGGAGGAAATTGAGAAGGGATATTCCAAGAACATGTAGAAAATGGACCCTTTAGGGTGTAAGAAGTGAATCAACCAATATTGGTTGAAGGAATAGAGGGGTAGTGCCACTAAGGTGCCACAGGAGCTATTTAGGAGTGACTTCTATGAGGAGTATCACGATCTAGTTACCTTGCTAAGTAGAGTAATGGGAATCCCTACTACAACCTTCTTTCAAGAATGTATGTTCTACTTCATTGAGGAGATCATCTAGGGAAAAACCAAGTTTCATTGGGCCAAGATCATTAACGAAAACCTACACAACCAACTCATGAATGTGAAAAGGACGTCCTTGTTCTATATGAACTCCTATCTATTATACCTCCTAGTGGAACCATTCCTGTATAGGGGCCTATTTGTTTCCAACAATCCAAATCCAGAGCGATGGGAACTCAAGGGGTATGATCATTACCCGTAGTTGCAGTACGAAAATTTCAATAGAGAATATCAAAGGGTAAACGATTCCTTCATTGGGAATATTATCAAACTTCTTGGAGGAGACCCTGAGAGAAGAGTCTCACACAGTGCTTGAGCCTTCATCCAGTGTTTTAGGTACCTGTTCATATAGTTCCTGAAGTTCACATACACTAACTCATTTGATTGCAAAATCTGACAAAATATGTATAATTTGATGTATTGTTGGGTGCTTGTAAAATTTGATGTGTAATTTTCCATTTTTTGAAAGTTTATCCCCGATGTTCATCAAAATTTTGATGAACCTGGGGTTCGTCGAAATGTTGGCTATCATTTTTGTTGAATTTTTGACAAACATGAAAAATAGAAAAAAATCAAATTGTGGCAGACATAAAGAAAAGTGAGTTCACGCCTGATTTATTGCGACAGTATTTTTCTCTACTTGAGATAATTTGTGGAGAACTAAGGATGATTTTCTTGGGAAAATCAGAAAAAATTCAAGAAGATATTGCTAGGTTGAGGGTAGTCATTATCTTTTTGTAGAATTTGGTTGTGAAGTCAAATTTGTAGTTCTAGTTTTGAAAATCATATTTTAAAGCAACATCTCATCAGATTTCATTTTTAGAGGTTTAGGGTTTTGAGAATTTCATGTGTAGATCTTGTTGTGTGGAATCACCATAAGATCACAACCAAGGAACAAACTCTTGTGACTGTAATTATGTGATCCATAACTCTATTGGTCATGTGGCACAGTTATGCTATAGCAAATACATGATGCATTCATGTGTGACCCAAGTTTAATGTGGCTATGTTGTGATAGAAATGGAGGCACTCATATAATGTAGTTAATTTAGGTTGTATAATATAGGTGTGAATCATCATTGGGTGCATTCAGGTTGTCTCAAGTTTAACAAGTTAGGATGTAATTATAGCATGATCGAAGAGTGATTACCTCTGGCTGCAATAAAGAGCCTATAACTCTGGTTGATATGCATAGTGGTTGTGTTATATCAATTATGTAGTGCATTCAAGCACAAACCATATTTAATGGGATATTCTAGACAGTGATCAATATTTTCTAAATCTTATGAATGTTACTTGACATATATTTGCATAATCTCAAATTCCTTCAAAGGCTTTTGAAGTATAAATGTATCCTATATAGGGTTTAGAATGATTTCTTTTAATTAAATAAATAAATAAATAATTTATTTCCTTGTAATTAGATAATGTGGAGATCTCCTAAATCTGCCCTAGCACACTATCCTCTTTGGCACTGTATTCATTACTCTAGCTACTAGGGTTTTACATGTGACATCTTTAATATCTTCATGACTGTGGCTTTTAAATAGATCTCAATCTTTTATTTAATCCTTTTCATGGTAACCCTTGAGTTCCATAATCCACCTTCAATCTCTTCCAAGAACAATGTTTTAAGCTAGATTGCATAGTATGCAAATAAAACAAGTCCTTCATACCTGCCATTTTTCTAAACCACCACTCACTGCCTTGCTTAAAATGTTGCCTCCATAAGCACAATAGTATGTTTTAAAATCATGGTTGCCAATGATTGACCATTAAGGTCACCACTTTCATCATGAAGATACAATGAGATTTTTGTCTTCAAACTCAAGGCATTATGCAAGATAACATTGTGAATTTTTGTTGTGTATGATTTTATTTTCTTGCACATTTACTTCTTTGCTAACTTCCTTTAAGACTTGGTATTGCACCCTCAGCTACAATCTCAAACAACTCACTCACTATCACTTGAAGATTCCTTTCATGAGCATCCTTCTATAAAATCAAACTATGCCCTATAGACTACCTACTTACTATAGGGGACTCATTATTTCATGGTATTGTAGTTCTTAAGATCCTTCAACCTTATTGACACTACTTCACAGTCCACATGGTATTATTCACTATTCTCCCATCTATGACGAGTCTCAAAACACTGCTCAAACATGCAATCCACTACTTCTATTATACATTAATTGCTAAGAAGAAATATTAAACCTATGATTACCAATGTTACTTCATTTGGACAGTCATTCCTTGATTGCATTTTCCTTGTCTAACACTACTAAAAGCATTTGAAAAACCATTAAGGTTAGCAAGGGGGTAAGGGAACTCACTGTTAAAATCTCCACTTTACTATGCAAGGTTTGAGTTTTATTATCTTGTCACTACTCAGCCTCTTTTTGACTATCACATCTCAAGTGATTGTCATTATTCTTATTGTAGATTGCATATACAAATGTCACTAAGCTACATAGTGTGCTTGCTATTGGTTACAATCTTTAGATTGCAATATTTTGTTATTACCTACAATGTCTCAGTCTTTCTGGTATTGCAACCTCACTAAGCTACTATAGTTATTGTTTATGTTTCTACGGAGGCCTAGGGTTTGTACCCTAATCATGCTCTTACCAATGCTTCTGTTGTTTTTTATTAGGGATCTCTCAATGATGAGGGCCCTAGGGATAAGCTCGTCATAAGAAGTGACACATTACATCTGTAACTAAAATGATAAATCCCTATTGACATTAGCAATGATGATTTTGACTTGTTGCTCCTTAGGAATGGGTCACTTGATCTTACGAGCTCGCTACCTCCATCATTGTAGGAAGTTTACGATCAAGTTTAATATTATTATTTTAGGAGACTTAACGGTTGGAAATCATAGTCAAATCAAATTTTAATAAGTTTTGGAATTAGCATTTTAAAGTGTTTTTTGGGGTCATTAACTTCAGACTATCTTCTCTTTTGAAGGGGTGGTTGCATGCAAAACTTTTTTGGTGTAAAATATCAAAATTATTAGATTATGTTACCTGTCTATGAATAAAAATTATTGGAGTGTGTGTTTGATATTTTTTGAAGATCTAAATAGTAAAGCTTGGTAAAGAAAAATCATGTCAGATAATATTAGTCTAGAACAAAATGAAGAGACACTTGATAGATTGTGGGCTAGATTGAAAAGAAAGGGTGATGGGAAATGTTATTTTCCTTGCAATAATTGCAAGGGCTTAAAGACGAGATGAGTTTTAATCACAATAGCTGAGAAATATTGTAGGTAGCATGGTCACGTTGAAGGGGGGCAAGATTATCATCCATTGGTAAGTTGTTCATTATATTTGTTTATATTGATTGAATTTGTAAATATTTATATCATTTTAACATTATATATATATAATCACTTGATCATGCTCATGGTTTATTTGTGTCTATTATTATTATAAAGGTGGAGCGCTCTAGAGAAGATGATATGGATTATCACGGCCCAGAGAATGTGGTTTTGCAAGCGAACAAACATGGAGCTGTGAATATCGAAGATGAAGTTAATGATCCTATGGAAGAAGATGATCATGTGCCAGAAAACACAGTTGAAGATGATGGTACGAATACATTGATCCATGAAATATTTAGTGGCAAAGCTGATCATGATGATCAAGATGACTTTGATGATGTTCATGATTTACCTATACTTGAGAAGGCATACGAGCCCCTTTATGAAGGCTCCCAAACAACTCTTCTCTCTGATGTATTGTTGCTGTTGAACTTGAAGGTTATGAATGGTTTATCAAACATAGTAATCTCATAGATGTTAAGGTATGTCATATATGTCATCTTTTTTCATTTGTTTTAAATGTTGTTAGTTCATCACTAGTACATAAAGGATGAAATATGTACCATTAAATTTCTTTATATTAACAAATTACTTTTTGTTGTAGATTGATTGGTGAATTTTTGTTACCACCATCAAATATTTTACCTCGCTCATATTGAGATTTATCTTCCATTATGAAAGATATCAAAATGGAGTATCAAGCAATAGATGCATGTCTTACTGATCATATTATATATCATAAACAATAAGAATTTGCAACAGAATGCCCGAAATGTCATATCAGTAGATATCAAACAGATCAACTAACAAAAAAGGTGTCTCACAAGGTTCTTCATTATATTCCGATTATTCTACGTATGCAATGATTATTTAGGTGCAAAAGCTTAGCACAATTTATGGATTACCATGCACAGAATAGAAGTGGACATGACATTCTTCAAATGCCTATGGATGGTTCTACATTTAGGTACATGGAGGAAAAATGGCCACACTTTAAAGAAGAACCTCATAATCTCAGGCTTTCATAATGACATTTTTTTCATTCAATAGTCATGTACATTAATTTATATATATTGCAGTAAAATGGTTATAATAATTATGTAATGTTTATGTTCATTCAACTAGGTAAGTACCAAGTTAAAGATATGAATGTATATATCAAACCTCTTATCGACGAGTTACAAAAGTTATGGAATGGCATCACTATGTATGACGTATCTAGACCAATAGGAAAAATACAATTTCAATTCCATGCAATTCTTGTATAAACAATTCATGATGCCCTAGGGCTAACACATTTTTGTGGTATGTTATAATGTTCGACTACACTTTAACAATATTTAATTTGACGAAGTAGATATCATGCATGTTTTTAAAATAATCTATTCATTATATATAATTAAAAGAATTGACATATTTAATCCAATTATATATGATATTGTAGGTCTTCAAACAAAGGGAAAATTTGCATGTCCAATTTGTGGTCCAAGGATGAAATCTCACCGTTCAACAAGTTTAGGAAAGTAGGTGTTTGATGAGTATAGGAACTTCCTCCATAGAAATCATAAGAATCGAACTACTGAAAAACATCTTTTCAATGGGAAAGAGGAGACTACATCAAAACCACGAAGAATGACACCTTGACTATGGAAGTTGGAATATAATAGAATTAATCGTCAAGGTTATACATCATATCAAATTGTTTATCTATCATATATGATATGTTTTGAATTTACATTTTTTATATTGTGTTGTGTTTACTCATGTTGTAATTGACAATGATTGTTAATTTATTTAACTTATATGATTCATGAAGGTCGTCAAGGCATTAATGGTTGGCTTCCACAAGGACTGAAAAGTTATCTCAGATACTTTAGTAGGTTTCTCTACTATGAGCAGCTACAAATTGTGCATTTGTTTGATACAATGCATATCAGAAAGAATATAATAGAAACGTTATGGAAAATATTGGATGGAAGGCATGACAAAAAAAAATTTGTCAAAATTTGTAGTGACATTTAGGAAGCCAATCATACAATGAAAATTTCATTCAATTAAATAGCGATGGAGACCAAATTAATATAAGTGCCCTTCCTTGGTTATTAATAGAGCAGAAAAATAATGCTATAAAAGAATTCATATGAAAAATTTGATTTCCCATAGGATTTGTTGCGAACATAAACAATATAATAACAAAGAAAGGTGAATTTGGGTCAGGGATGAAAATGCATGATTGAATACCTTCATTAAGGTAATTATCTCCGCATATTATATACACTTGTATAATGCATGCACTTTTTAGTGTATTGTGTTTACTATTTTTGGAAAAATAAATGAAAAAAATTATTTTATAATTGTTGCAAAGATGTTCTACCTCCATCTCTCCCAGACAACTTTGATAACAATGTCAAGCAAGTTATATATGATTTTGGAAAATACATGAGGTGAGTAGTGATATTTGTTCAATTTTTGTATACATCTTATAATTGCCATTTGTTTTAATTGTTATGTAATATACTATATATTTTTGTTAAATATCTAATATATTTTCGTTCTTTGAATCACTTGTAGATGGTTGTCATCTAAAGAAATCCATAAAGAAGATATAAATTATTAGAAGAGAAAAATTCATCGTCTAATGGGTGAAATGCAAAAGTGTCTACCTTCAAAAATTTTTAATGCACAAGAACATTGCCTCATACACCAGGTTGAGGAGATTGAATTGTGTGGACTTTTATACACAAGGTCAATGTGGATGGTTGAGAGGCACTTGAAATTTTTGAAGGCTTTGGTTAGAAAAAGAGCACATCCTGAGGGTTCTATGGTGGATGGATATATGGTATATAAGACCATGGTGTACATTAGTGAATATCTTCCTAAGTTTGCAACAAAGATCCATGTAGATCACATTTGGGATCCCAACTCCATTAACAAATTCGAAGGGGAGTACTTGATGGGGAAAGGTAGATTGATGAAAGTGAGAGGTAATTATAAGATGGTCATGGAGATTAGTTGGAATACATTTTACATATAGTTTTTATGTATATTGTACTTATTTTATTTTAATCTTCAATATACATCAATTATAAATTAAGGTCGTATACTGTGGTATTTAACTAATTATACGTTATTTGTGAATTTTTTTTTTTTTGATATAGTTGGTTGAGAGTGGGATGCACTACACTTGTATGTCACCAACAATCTTGATTGGATGACTGTATGGATTGAACGATGTCAACAATCTGGTCACACATTAACATGGAAAGGTGTGGCTTCATTGGTTAAAGAAGCTCATTATAATGGAGATTTCAATGTTACACAAAGGGAAATTGATTTAGCATATGGTTTAAGAGATAAAAAGGTACGTATAAATATATTAATCACCCATATTATTTAATTATTTTCAAGTATATTGATGTATATATGTGTTGAGATTGTTTTCTTTGCGTACATTTGGCCAAGAATAAATATGTTTATCAATTGACGATATTGCAATAATTTTTACATGTTTGACATATTGTAGGTGAAACACCAAAAGGCTATGTGGTGCAATGGTCATAAATTTTGAATCAAAATGTTGGATGACATGAAGAAACCTTGTGGTTCTGGTATAACTGCAGTCTTTCAGGTGATTAATGTTTCATCTAGAAGCGACATACATCCAAAAGTCTCAGAAAATTGATACTATGGGATTTTCGATGATATACTTGAGTGTGCCTTTAAGTCCTTCAGATTAATTTTGTTCATCATCCTAAGGTACAGGCTATGATTGAATGAAAATGATCTCAAGAGAACTATTATTAAACATGATAATGGATTTACCATGGTTAATACAAGGTTGATTGAGCGAGCTAGAAATGAGCCCTATGTTCTTCCAAGCCAATGTGAGCAGGTATTTTACTCAGAGGTTCCAGGTAAACTAGGTTGGTCATTTTTTATTAAACATGATCCAAGAGGAAGGCCGGTAAAGAATAATGTGGTGGAAGAAGAAGATACCAAAGAACTAGAAGATGATGTAGATGATGATTAGGGTCAACAGTTAGTTGATGATGTCCCTGACGAAGATGTCGAAGAGGAGGAACTAGATCATGATGATGTAGGAGTTAATGTTCATGAAGATGATATCCATGTGGATGATGACATTATCAAAACTAATATCCATGATGATGATAATGATATGACCAATCCTTACAATGTCGAATCTGGATTGGATGATACAAACAAAGAGTTGGATGAAGAAGAAGATCAATGACATTGAAATGTATCAGTTATGCGATTATATTATCTATTTGATATTAATTTCTTGATAGAATTATATTTGACTTATGTGGTTACATAATTAATTCATGATGTTTTTAATTTTTATGGGATTACATAATTAATTTAATGATGTAATTTTTAATGTTTGAAAGGTCAAAAAATTAAAACATTTCAATAGTGATGTTAACAACCTTGAAATTAGTGTGTTTTATATTTCATGTGATCATAAAAGATTAAAAAGTCAGTTGTAGAGGTGGTTGTTCAGTGGTTGACGTCTAAAGGCCTTTAAAAGGCATAAAGCGATCATTGTAATGGTTGTTGATGGTTGAGGATTTAAAATAGAAGCTCTTGACATTTGAAAATCTATGTTTTTCTTCAAAATTTCTGTATTTTTCCTGTTATGCAGCACTGTACGGTCAGATGTAGCCATATTTTGATGTGAAATCAATTCCAGGTCGTGAAGATATGTGTTAGCT
>VDFB02047230.1:391216436-391236659 GCA_007258455.2 Sequoia sempervirens
GTTAGGCTTAGGCTTAGCTAGAGCTAGGGTTAGGGTTAGGGGTAGAATTCAATTATGCTTAGTGGTCAATTACAATTAGATTTAGTGTTCAATTAGGGTAAGGGTTAGAGTCCAAATAGGGTTAGGCTTTAACTAGGGTTAGGATCAGAATAGAATAAAGTTTTTTGTTTAATTATGATATCTAGAATTTAGTATAATTTTAGAAAATGAAATGATTTGGACACACATAAAAAATAGAAAAGTCGATTTTATATAGATCTTATTTTTTAATTTATTCTAAAATTGTAATTAATAATTGTTTAATTAATTTAAAATGAATATTTAATTTAATTTAATTTAATTGTATTAGATAATTAGTAAAACTAAATAGATAATAAATATTTTATTGATTTTAAAAATTAGAAGGGTTAGGATTATAATTCTATAACTAAAAGTAATTCTAATCTTGTCTTTCATGTTGTGCTGCAAATGCTACTCATATATATATTTTATTTATTAATATATACAAAATACACCAAGAGATATCTTTGTTGAGGAACCTATTTTATAATAGTACAATAGACGCATCAAAAGGATATCTCTCGACATATTTTATATATATTATTAATAAATAATATATATGCTAGTAAGTATTCAATAAATAAAATAAAATAAATATATCATTTTTTTACCATACTACTCATTGCCATGGAGATCCACGTGGCGCCCGCTTGTGATACTGCAATAAATAAAGAACTCACAACTTTTGATCACGTGATGGCCGGCAACCATGGATCTCAACCATCTGTGATCCTGTTCATTCGACACAGTCCCCAGCTTTGTTATTAACCATCGAGCACCTTTCTACCAAAATTATAACATCTCCGTTGATTTAAAACACGTGCATCTTATAACTGCTTTAGTAACCCATGACATAATGTAGGAAAGAAAAAAATGAAGAACAAAATAAAACAAAGAAATAGCTTGAATCCTAATTTAAATGTGCAAACTCATGATCCCATGGGGGAATTGGTGCCAATTTGATGTGAAAATTGGCCCTTTCCAAATTTCTATGATGAAATCTTGATATGTTGAAGATGATATTGATCCACTTTGATGAAAGATGAGAACTCCAAGCCCAAATCTGCAGAAAGCCTAGCTATGACTCAATGATAATGGATGAAATTCAAGAGATATTTGAGCATGGTAACTTTGCTTGGATTGTGGATGATGAAATGAGGATATGAGCTCTTTATTTATAGAATGTCAAGGTGGATGAATGTCCAAATTTGAGCAATGTGGGACTAACATTCATCCAATGATATGATGCCACTTGTCAAGCCATGAATGGATGAAGGATGTGCAAGATTTGGGGTAAAATAAATACCTAATTTGAAATTCAAATTTTGTTGAAATGACATGTAAGAGGGAAGGGAAAATGCAATAAATGCCACTTAGCTCAAGGCAAAGGACATGTAAGATGAATTTATTTCCTTGTTGGATGTACATGTTGACTTGGAATTTATGAATTCAAATTGAGAGAATATTCCAAAAGATGCCTTGTAGAGGAAAATAGAGATTTAATAAATGAATTAAATCTATTTTCATGTGCAACATGCATTATCTAGAGGATGGGACATGAGATGAGATTAAATTAATTAAGGGTTAATTAATTTAATGAGAGAGGTTAGATGATGTGACCTATTTGACTTAAATTTATGGATTTATTTAAATCAAATAAGAGAGGAATATGACAAGAGATTAATTAAAGAAGGATTTTGATTTATTTAATTAAAAGGGATGATGTTAGATTAAATTAAATAAGGTTTTAATTTATTTAATTTAGGGGCTAGACTTTAGAGATTTAATCAAATAAATTGATTATTTAATTAAATAGGGATAATTAGATCAGATGGATTGATTTAATTAACGAGAGAGAGTGACTTAATTAGACAAAATGATTTATTTAATTAAGGGATGAAAGTTGATGAATTTAATCAGATAGGGGAATTTGATTAAATGGTTAGACTGAGGGATGATTCTGGAAGAAACGATGTTAGTGAGTCAAAAATCAGATGCACAATGTCAATCAAGTATATTTTACGTGTCTACATTTTTCCCCTCTTTGATGCAATGCACTTGTTGCGTTGGTTCAAATAATAACGATCTCGATCAAATCCAAAAAAATTATATTTAAAACTTGCCCCACTGCTGCCTAGCGGAAGAGAAAACATGCCATTATAATGCCCCCTCAAGAGATCAAACAAAAATTTTAATTTTTTGGGTGATCTCGCAAAAAAAGATGACAAAGTACCTGACAAGTTTGAAAGGGCTCTAGGAGGCTAAAAACGTGTCTAAATGCAATAAAACAATGAAAAATAAGCCTGAAACGGACAAAAACATGTTCAGGGGTCCAAAACTCTAGCAGGACAGCCATTTAGGGTTAAAAAACCCTAATTTTTAGGCTTAAAAGGGGCCCGAGGGGTCACTTTCAAGTCATTTTCACACACCTCCACTAGCAACCTTGAGATTTGAGCTCTGACTCTCCGATGATATGGCGCAACGACAACTTCCCCTACACCACCAATCAAGTTCAGACATACCAACAACCACCTGGCATCGGGGCACCGGTATGTGACCCTTACCTAAGCTTGGTTTTTTCATTTAATGCTTCAAAGAGCGACTCGCTCCCAACGGTACTATATAGTGTCGCTCGACATTCAAACTACACTGCGCGGTGCTGTTTTGTGATGCAGCAGTGCAGTTTAGAGTTTTAAAACTCCAATGTTGGGCTTGGGCTTGGTAGGTCATTTTGACAAAATGTGCCGTGGTGTCGCCCATTTCACGAAAATGGCGACGCTAGAAGGGAAAGTGCACCGCGGCGGTAATATTTTGCATTTTTTAGGGCTCGAGCGTTGGAGTTTGAGTAAAATAAAATTGCAACACCTTCACAAACTGTGCCACTAAGAATGTTTCTGGAGCGTTCAACCAGGAATTTTTGAAAAAAAAATTAACACGTCGATCTTCCTTGATGCAAGATGCGGCAAGGGAGCTTTACTCTCAGGAGCACCAGTCATGAGATTTGGCTAGCATTCTATGGGACCTAAGTGACAGAGACCAAGATAGACTGGGAGTTGTGGGATTGTAGCATATTGCATACGTAGCGCCTATGCACACTCTTTTAGGGATGTTATCAGCATTGGCCGAGAGGTGGCACAGCGAGACGTTGTCATTTCATCTCCCCATTGGCGAGGCCACCATCACTCTGGAGGACGTTTAGCGCATTTTGCGATTTCCTATTCACGGTCATTGGGCGATCTTTGATATGGATGAGGGATGCGATTCCTACGTCAGAGTCATCGCCACATAGGACATCATTTACTGCGAGGGACAGATTGAGCTAGAGCAATACAGGGTTATAGCACCTCCCTACCGCTGGGCGGTTGCAGCCATTATTTTAGGTCTGGTTGCCCCAGACAGATGAGGGAAATATTTTAGTCCTCACTGGGGGGTGTTGCTAGGAGAGGATGGTCTGAGACAGGTATGTTTGATTAGCATGGGGGCATGTGCTTCTAGCCTCGCTTTACAGGGATCTACATGAGTACGTATACATGGATGGTAGAGCATTGGGGGCTAGAGTGACCTTACTTCATGTCTGGGCATGGGAGCACATTTTTATGCTATGGCCATGTGTTGTTCTAGTTTTGATGGGGGCAGACAATGCCCTCGTGGCACGATACAGGGGCAGTGTGTCCTTTACACATACTGGGGAGCATAGGATCCCCTACTGGCGGCGGGTCTTAGATGAGATGCTTGTGTTTACTTGGAGATCATACCTTGGTTGGCCTAGATGGGCCAATGATGTTGATCAACTCTTTTACTGCCGCCAGAACCAGTACATGCAAGGGCAAGAGCATACAATGATCGAGAGGTACCTGCCTGGGCGCATACAGTGTCAGTTCAGAGAGCCACAATATCGACCTGATGATGACTATGTAGCTGTCTTTTCTCGTAGCATGACACAGGTGTCAGGGGGACATGGTATTCCTACTTCAGAGGTAGTTGACAGCTTCCGACATTTGGTAGCTTGACTATGGGCTTATGATCAGGGCCTAGTAGATCTAGGCACCACTTAGGCTTACAGGGATTGGTTTAGACCTCCACTTTGGTTAACCATTCCAAGTGAGGTCCTAGATGTGTGCAGAGTTAGAGGTAGAGGGAGAGGATGAGGGCGAGGACTGAGGGTCGAGATTCGACAGGATCTTCCATTTGTACCCCCAGTCCCACCAGGTCACAGGGATGTACACATGCAGGATCAGCAGCGGGAGCTTCTAGTCCCACCACCACAAGCCGAGGGTGAGGATCAACCTTATGCGCAGCCACAGGTGCAGCTACAGGGACAGGAAGATGCATGAGACACCTTGATTTTGCAGTTGTAGGCCCAGTTTCAGGTAGTGATAGTGGAGAGAAACTAGGCGAGGGCTGAGAGAGAGTAGCTCAGGGTAGAGAGAGATTAGGCTATGCAAAAAAAGGTAGGCTGTAGAGCTACAAGCAACCATAGAGCTAGGCTGGAGGCAGCAGATAGAGAGTATGACAACCTCCTCCTCTGAGGGTACAGTGTCAGTGCGATCCTACAGGGATGCTATCCAAGAGGCAGAGTACTACCAATAGCCTTATAATGAGGTTGTGCCCAGAGCTGAGTGGGTCGTAGAGTATTCAGAGCGAGCTAGCCACAAACCACCAGATGGTCACGGTGGCAAGGCAAGGGTAGCATTCACAGGGATCGTGATCAAGATGATACATACTTTTTGTGCCTTATGGGCTTGTTTTTGATATCCCAATGGGCCTTTTGTACTAATTGACATATATGTACAACAATCTGATTTATTCTTTGTACTATGACAGTGACATTATTGATGATATATATATATATGAGCCAATTTTGATGTGATGTACCGTGTTCTCTTCTATGCATGGATGATTTATTTCTATATGCTTTGCAATGATTTCTTTATGGATGTATTTATTTTTGATGATGCATGCATTATGATTATGACTAACAGATCTATATTATGCTAACCTATGATATGTAAATGTGATATGCAATGATGTTGTCTATATGATGATCTATTTATGATAATGCAAATGTGATGGTACGATATGTGAAATGATATGATGTTAATGCTTAATGAGATGGTTTTATGAGATGCTTAGAATAACAAATGTTATTATCCTAAACATAATAAATGATGATGTATGTGATGCAATGTAATGTAATGTGAGCGTAAGGTGGTGAGATGATGTCATAATGTAATATAAACGTAATATGACGATATGATGCTATGCAAGTATGTATGCCTAATGAATTAAATGCTTGTATATTTATTGTTTATGATTATGCAAAAATGATTATGAAATGCAAATGAATGTTATGCGATGGATGGTAATATGAAATGGTTATGAAATGAAAATGAATGTTTATGCAATGATTGATATAATGTCCTAAGATGCAATGTAATGGGTGAAATGCGATGATATGGATGTACCTATCTTGTGAGGAATGTTTATGATAACCTATTTATATGATGATTTAAAATGCAATGCGTATGTTTCTTGTATGATATGTTTATGTGATATGCTAATGAGTTGTGGATGTAGGATCGATGATGATGATGGTGATAATAGTCAACTATCATAGTACCTTGTTAGTGCGGTTAGTAAGAAAAGAAGAAGTCATTTCAACAAGACACAAGATGATGCAAATGCAAATGATGATGATGATGATGATGATTACTTGCCGAGGAATTAGGATTTTCAAAGGGATAATTTTCTTATGTTTGATAACACACGTGGTACAATGCATCAAGGTATAGGGAACCAGGATGGCGTGGTACCTAGTGTGATGGACTTTGACTTAACAATTAGATAGGAGCATTCTTGTTCACACCTAACATACGGAAACCTTGCTAGGATGTGCTTCAGAAGTTTCAGACACCTCGAACCAAAACACTGAAAGGTAACCCTATTCATGCAATAGTCAACAAGTTTCCCTAGACCTCTTCCATGCATATCTAACAAAGCAAGTATTCACCAAGGTTATATTACAAAAACGTCCAACAAGCATAGCAAACAAAAGATAATGATCGTTGCCCCATTCCTATTTCTCTAGATCCTCTGTTTTTGGGATATCATCGAGACGTCCTTGGAATGAGCGCAAATAAGGTACGTCAAAAGAAAAAGACAAAGCACACAAACAAGTTGATGCTCTTTAATACCACTTAATGGAAAGAGGATGTGTTTTCTAAGGATAAGAATTGAAACTTATTACCAAAAGATAATGCCCATTACAGGAAGGATTCATCCTAGGAAATATTAGTGGATGGCGGCACATCATTTCGTTTATCCAAAAGTGTTCTAAGGGATGATTGATATGGGACCAATTCAGATGATGAGTTACTAATACGAAGAGATGACCAACTTGCTTGTGCACTGACTTAGACTTAAAACTTGATGTTTGGAGTTCTACTTTTAAGTTGCTAGACTTGTTTCCAATTGTTTCACCAAAGGTTGAGGATGACGATTAGTTTATTATGAGCAATGTTATTGCGGGTGCCAGCAAGATGGGGTGAATGAATTTTTTCAAATATTTGGATGTTTTTGATGTTTTGCAATGTCTTGAGGCTGTTTTTGGTATTTCCAAGATTTTCAACTATTTTGATTTTCAATTTTCCAAATGTTTTTGGGGTTTTATGAGATTTTGACCAAGAGGCTAACATAAAGAGCTATCCTAGGGGTCTCGAGGGTTGATCAATAGATGAGCCTTGCCTACGTTATATATGCAAAGACCACGTAGTTTGACTGATGACTTGACTGATTTATAGATGATGATATACATGATGAATTGTAGTTTATTACAAGGGACTCCTAAAGGACTGACCTAAGTGTCTCGGGGGATGATCAAAGATCAACCTTGCCTACGTTCAAGCTCAGAGATGACGTAGTTCGAAAAGACAACTTTTTTTTTGACTTTTTGACTAACTTTTTGACTTGTTTTTGGATTTTGATATGTTTTGATGTTTTTGGATTTTCTGATTTTTTGATGTTTTTGGATTTTCTAATTTTTTTGATGTTTTTGGATTTTCTGATTTTCTGATGTTTTTGGATTTTTTGATTTGAGGACTTTAAGAATATACATGAATCCGATCCAATGAGAACATGCCCCTAGCGTGATTCAATAGACTACTGTAATAAAGGCAAGACAAACTGACCTTTAGAATGGGCCGAGTAGTACTAGGAGGGATCATGATACGAAAATAGGACCAAACTATGGTGCGAATGCGAGTGGATGAGTGATGGATGGAGACCTGAATGCGATGGATGATGGAAGTGAAATGGAGGATGATTCCAAACAAGCTATAAAGATCTTGGTGGATTGAAAGTGCTTATTTACGCAACGCGCCTGTTTGCTAGGTTTTCACCAAGGTACTTGCCCCAAAGTGCCAGTGAAGTGGTTTTCACTAGGGGACGATTTTTATCCTTTTTCTAATTTTTTTGGATTTTTTTCTTTTTTGATTTGTTTTTTGTTGTCACCAAGATGCCTGTTTGCCAGGTTTTCGCCTAAGTAACCATTTTTTAGGACTTTTTTGATTTTTTGGATTTTTTGGTTCTATACCTTGAAAGATTTAGGCATAAAACTTTTTGAGATGGGAGCTATTCATGGGCTTCTACAGAGGTTCCCCTTCAGGTGTTGATAACTGATATGCCCCTGATTTGTAACTTGTGATGATGAATGGTCCCAGCCAATTGGGTTCAAATTTTCCTTTGCTGCTTGGGTTTGGGAAATTCTTCTGATTTTCTTTTAAGACCAACTCTCTGACTTGGAACATCCTGCTTCTGATTTTCTTATTGTAGCTCCATTTGAGTCTATTCTGATAGACTTGCAAATGATTCAAAGCATCTATGCATCTCTACTCTAGTAACTCCAACTCATTTAGTCTTGATACCTGATATTCTTCATCCATGATGAGGTTTTGCAGTGATATCCTGAGGGATGGGAGCTCAATCTCAATGGGGAGTACGACTTCTAATCCGTAGACCAAGGAGAAGGGGGTGGTGCCAGTGGGTGTGCGGATGCTAGTTTGATAAGCCTAGAGGGAGGGATTAAACTATAGATGCCAGTCATGACCTACGTCATTGACTATTTTCTTGAGGATTTTGAGGATGGTTTTGTTTGTAGCTTCTCCTTGGCCATTGTGTTGGGGATAGTATGGGGTAGAGAAGCGATGTTGGATTTTAAATTTCTCGCACAAGTCACAAACATCCTGATTTTTGAATGGTGTCCCATTATCTGAGATAATGGCTTGTGGGACACCGTACCGGAAAATAAGGTAGTTCAGGATAAACTTTGAGATCTACTTCCCAGTTATATATGTCATGGGTATGGCCTCCACCCACTTAGTGAAGTACTCCATTGCGGTTATGATGAATTTTTGGCCATTAGATGAGGTTAGAGTTATCTTTCCAATGAGATCGAGGCCCCACTACGAAAAGGGCCATGGTGTGACGATGGGGTGAAGCTCTTGAGCTAGAGCATGGATGAGGTCCCCATGCTACTGACATTGTAGACATTTTCTGGCTTGATCATGTGCTTCTCTTTCCATTGTTGGCCAATAATGCCCCATCCTCAGTAGTTTCTTGGCTGTGGTCATTCCACTCGAGTGTGAACCATAGATACCATTATGAACTTCAGTTAGAGTGGTTAATGCATCCTCAGCATTTAAGCAGCGTAGTAGGGTTCCTTCTATGCTCGTACGATATAGGGTATCACCTAGGATGACAAATCTAGGTGCCTTTTTTATGAAGGTTCACTTTAGGTTTGAGGGTAAATCAACAGGTGTGGCTCCCATGCGAAGATATGTATAGATGTCATGGTACCAAGGATCATCGGGACCAATGATTTCGCACATGAATTCTGATTTTGGTACCTCGAATGTGGGCACAAGAAACTACTCTACTAGGAATTCATATTTTGGAACATTGTTGGGGATGTCCAGTAGGGACCCAATTGTTGCCATGGCGTCTACTGCTCTGTTGTTGGCTCTATGAATCTTCTCAAATGTGATTTCGATTAAGGATGCCTTTAGAGTCTCCACCAATTTCTTGTATGGAGTGAGCTTTTCGTCCTTGGTCTAATATTCACCATTGACTTGATTTATGATAAATTGGGAGTCTTTGTACACTTTGAGATCCATGATGTTCCATTGCACTACTATTTTGAGACCTATGGTTAAGGCCTCGTATTCTACAATGCTATTAATACAGAGAAATGCCAGTTTGTATGACCTTGGTATGCAATTCCCTTGTGGGGTGCTGAAGAGGACACCAGCTCCTGATCCATGCTACGTGTATGAGCGATCGAAGTATAGTTTCCAATGGTTAGCTATGTTGAGGTTAAAAATGGATTCATCTGGAAACTCTAAGACAAGAGGATTCTCAGAATAAATAGGTGCTTCTGCTAGTTGATCTGCAATAACCTGACCCTTGATTGCTTTTCGCTCGACATACTCGATGTCATAATCTGATAGTATCATCACCCATTTTTCCATTCTTCCTGTGAGAATTTCCTTTGATAAGAGATACTTAAGGGGGTCAATTTTGGCAATGAGCTTTATCTTGTGTGCCAACATGTAATGTCTAAATTTTTGGGATGCAAACACTACTGCGAGGCATGCTTTCTCGATGAATGAGTAGTTTATCTCATGACCAACCATTGTTCTACTGATATAGTAGATAGCCCTCTCGATTCCATTTTCATCATGCTGGGCTAAGAGAGCCCCAAGGGCTGTTGCTATTGCTGACACATATAAGATCAATGGACTCTTTGGGATGGGTGGCATTAAGACTGGTGGTGTCAATAGATATTCCTTGATTTTGTTGAATGCTTCTTCACATTTTGTATCCCATTTTGTATCCCATTTGTTGAATGCTTCTTCACATTTTGTATCCCATTTGGATTTACCTCGATGCCCCTCATGGACACTATATATCCTAAGATTTTACTTGATTGTACACCAAAGACACACTTCTTGGGATTTAGTTTGACCTTGTATTCCTCGAGTCTGTCAAATATACCACTTAGGGTTGCTATGTGATCTTTTCTTTTTCTTTATTTAGCTAGGATGTCGTTAACATAGTCTTCAACTGTTTTATGTATCATGTCATGGAATATCAATGTCATGGCCCATTTGTATGTTGCTCCTGCATTCTTTAGGCCAAATGGCATCATGTTCTAGCAGTAAGTCCCCCATGGACAAGCGAAAGCCGTCTTATGTTGATCTTCTTTTGCTATCATGATTTGATTGTATCCTAAAAATCCATCCATTAGTGATAGCATCTCATGTCCTACTATCATATCTACTATCATGTCGATGTTGGGAAGTAGGAAGTCATCTTTTGGACATGCTTTGTTCAAATCTCTATAGTTTGCACAGATTCTAATGGCTCCATCAGGTTTTGAAACAGGTACCAAGTTGGATACCCATTCTAGATAATCTATTGGTCCTATGAATCTTGCATCTAATAATTTTTTTAGCTCCATTTTGACCAATAAGGCGATTTGAGGATGCATTTTTTGAAGCTTTTGTTTGACAGGCTTTACTTCTGGATACACTACTAAGTGATGAACCATAGTCTTTGGATCAAGCCCTGTCATGTCCGCATAACTCCATGCGAAGTTTATTTTTCTTTCCCTTAGGAAAGCTGCTAGAAGTTCTTGCTCTTCTGATAGTAGTGATTCTGCATAAAATGTGATATGCGGGGTCTCCTCTGTTCCTAGGTTGACAGGATTACATTTTTTGGCCAAGATTGCTAACTTCTCCTGGTGAATAGCTCTTAAAGGAAGATTGAATCCTTCATCCTTGGGCACCTTAGAGAGGTTTTCACCATTGGATATGTCCTTTCTTTTTACTTTTTTCTTGTCAAAGAGTGCCACAGTGTGGTTTTCACTCAAGGACTTGGATATGATTCTTAGTTTCTCACTTTTGCAACTAAAGGATTCAATCGTTTCCCCGTAATAGGCATGTGTTTCCAACTCCATTATAAAACTTACTTTGTGATCCCCATCTGGAATGTTATCCCTTAGTCCCATGAATTCTAAGAGTGCCTCATCATTTTTGAATGTATCAAGAACTGGTGGTCCTCGTTGGTCATAGTTGATCAGTTGGGGATATACTAAATGGATCTCATGATTTTGATGATCGGATTTGAAAGATAAGGTACTAATCATGCAAAGGGCGGTATCTTCAAATAGCCTAGGTAGACTGGATATGGGGTCCTCATCATCAATACTAATATATGCCTCAATTATAAAGTTATGTATGTCTGTACCTATGGATGTTGATGAGCGTACTTCTGCTGCTATTGGCTGAGGAGAAATATTAACCGTTCTAACCGGAGGACTTCGGCCATGTATGGTTATACTTAGAGGGGCACATCCAAGGCCAAGATTTGTTATTGGTCGTGTCTTTGGCATGATCGGTATTATGAGCCCATTGTCGTTTTGTCCAAGTCTTTGGTTTCTGTCGTAGCCCATTGCAAGCATCATTTGTAGACCTTTCCTTCTATTATCCATTGGTAAATCTGGTACTGGTCTTTCATCTTGATAGATCATGTGTGATGGATCTTCCTCAATAACCTCCTAGCCAACATCTCCCCAACTTGTGAATTAAGGATAGTCTTTAGGAGACATTTGTGATGTGGAAGCCTGATTTTCTTTTGGACATCCCTGTGATCTAGGAGATTGTGGTAACTCTCCTATCACAAAAGAATTGTTAGGGATATTTTAGCTTCCACAATCATCCTCCTGGATGATGAGCTTGATGTTGGAGATGGTGGGAATGGTGAGTGTCTCTGTCTCAGAAGTGGACACAAGAGTGGCAGGGTCGATATATGGTGTGGATGGGCCCTCATCATTTTTTGGCACTTGGGGGATTCTGTAATACTTTGCTTCAATATTTTTGCAATATGAAAATGGTGCGGGGTCTCCGTGGACAATAACCTCTTGTCCTTTACGTGTAAATTTCACACATTGGTGGAAATTTGATGCTACGGGTTTCATCGCATGGATCCATTGGCATCCCAGGAGGATATTATATGGCAAGTCAAGGTCCAAGACCTGACAAGTGGTTTCCATGAGAGTTGGCCCTACTTGAATAGGGAGTTTAATTGTGCCCTGAGATAGTCTTTCTTGGTCATCATATTCTCTTATCGTGATGCCCTTTCCTTTGTCAATGGAATCTTTTGATATTTTCAACTGCTTAATAAGGCTTAGGGAACATATGTTCAAGCATGCACCTCCATCCACCAAGACCCTTTTGATTTTTCTCTTGTGTAAAATGGCTTACAAGTGAAGTGCACGGTTGTGAGATGGTTGGGCGGGGAAATCTTGGTCAGAAAATGTAAGGAGATTAGGCTTTATGATATTTCCGACAATAGCTTGGAATTGCTCCGCATCGAGATCTATTGGGATAGTGGATGAGGCTAATGCTTCTTCAATGATATCTTTGTGAGTTGATGATATTTTTAACAACTCCATGATGGAGATGTGTGATAGCATTCTCTTGATTTGATCTAGGAAATTGTAGCCATTAGGAATGGATCTGGATGTAGGGACTCTATTTGGTTGGGATGATCCCACAATGGTTGCTTTTTCGCCTCTTGTGGTGACTCCACAATCTTCGGCATGGGTTCCCTTGATGGTGATGACCATGCAGCCTTCATTTAGGGAGGCAATGACTATTTCATACACATGATTTACACTACCCTTCCCTTTTTCATTTTTATTCCCTTTGTTGCCATGATTCGACATCAGATTCATGTATATTTTAAGATACCAATTTCGCGTAGGTTGTTCCACATTTATGATTTTCTTTTCAATGAGATATTGGATGATGTTTTTGAGTCTCATGCAACTATTTTTGGTGTGGCCTTTGATTTTATGAAATTCACAAAGTTGATTCTTGTTATACCAAGGAGGTTTGACATCGGGTTCTTGGTAATTCTCAAATGTAGGAGGTTTGATGAGTTTTTCGTCGATCAACTTTTTCATTATGTCCTCAAGTGGTTCCACCAAAATGGTGTATTTTCGTTTGGGATAACTTTTGCGTTGGGGTGGTCCTCTTTGGTCATTGAGATTATTGATGGCTAGATTGTTGTTTGGATGGTATGTCATGTGATGATTGTTTTTTTGTTGTGTTTGGGTTTGTGGTGTGGGTTTATTTTGGCAAGGACAACTAATGACCACCTTGGCATCGAAGATGCCATCATTAGTAATGTTTTTTTTCCTTGCCCACGTGTGAGGTTTATCATTGTAATTGGATGGTGGGCAGTTATTTTGTTGTTTGTGGTATGATGTTGATTCCATGGGTTGAGTCACAAGGGCTCTTTTGATGTTGAGTGCCTTGGAGATTAATTGCTCATATGTGGTGATGCCCTAAACCTTGAGATGAAATTCCAAGCGGCCTTCAAGGTTGGCTATGATGGTGCAAAATTTTTGTTCTTCTGGCATGGTCCACTTGCTCCGATTGGCTTTGGATTGCCATCATTGTAGGAATGAGGTGAATGATTCACCCTTTCCTTGTTTTAGAGCTGAGAGTTCTTCGAGACTAACATCCATTGCAATGTTGCATGCATAATTTTTAATGAATTCATCCCTAATTTCTTGGAATGTTCTAATGCCTGAAGGTAAGTGAGAGAACCATTCTATAGTGGGGCCTGCCAAGCTCCTAGAAAATAGCCACATCAGATAAGTATTGTCATATGCGACCTCCATGTAATGAACCTAGAATTCCCTGATGTGATCTTCAGGGTTTCCCATCCCTCGATATTTGTCAAATTTGGGGATTTCAAATCCCTTGGGGAATGGTTTCATTGCTAAGCTCCTATCAAATGGATAGGGACACAAGTTGCTTGGTGTTTTGGTTGTTTGCCCTAATTGAAGGTCGAGCACTTATTGCGAGAGCAACTTGAGTTGTGTCATCACATCATTTTGTGGATCAGGGGGTGGGATGAAAGTGTTTTGGGGCGTTTCAATTGTTGGTTGGATGGATGGGTTGGTTGGTACGTTGTTCGATGGTATCTATATGTTCTGGCGGGCGAAGTAAGCTTCCACTTGCTTTTGTATGAACAATGCTTGTTGTTGCTACACTAAGATTTTTACTTGTTGCGGTTGTTGTTGTTCCAACAATGTTTTTTTTTTGTTTGTTGTTGTTCCCACAATGCTTATTGTTGGGTTGCCAATTCTGCTGCTTCTTGTTGCTCTTGATATTTCCTTAATGCTTGTTGATATGCTTGCAATTGCGCTGCTTGTGCAAGAAGTTGTGCTTGTGCTTGCACTTGTTGTGCTTGATATTGAGCTTGCACTTGAGCTTGTGCTTGTGTGACTTGTGCTTGCACTTCTTGTTGTTGCAATAGATCTTGTGCTTGAGTAGTCTTGTGTGCTTGTAATTCTTGAGTGGCTTGTTGTTGTTGTTGTTGTTGTAGCAAAGCTTGGGCTTGTGCTGCTTGTTGCATTTTCAATGTGGCTTGGGATGCTTGGGTGTCTTGCACAGTGTGAGCAACTTGTTGAGTAGCTAGGTATACGGCTTTTTGTTTCTGCACTTGTTGGTATCCTCTTTGAAAAGTGGCTTGCAATGTTGCATTATATTGACTTGATGTGTTGGAAGTGGGTGGCAGTGGGGGTGGTGGTGGATTCAGAATGGCGTTTGTGGTAGTGGTGAATGGTGATGTTGTGTTGATGTTTTGAGTGGTGGATGGTGGTGTTGACGTGATTGGTCCTTGAGAGACCATGCTTTACGATATTAGGGGTGTGTTTAATGATGTTGCAATTGTTTGTGTGTTTGTCGTCTGTAGGTGCAATGTTGACAACAAGTTTTGAGAATTTGGCATAATGCTTTGATTGATGATGTTGTTTTTATCAATACTTGGTAGAGGGGGAAGCCCTAGACCAAGGAGTGGTGTGGATGATAATGGAAATGGTGGGAGAGGTGGAAATGTAAGGGGTGTTAGTTGTGAAAATGTCGTGGTGTCGAATACGCCCCCTAGTCCGAACATATCTCCCTCTTCTTGTGGATTTGTGAGGAGAGGTGTTTGAGGTGTTGTGTGAAAAAATGATGATGATGGATTGTGATGGAAGGTGAGAGGAACATTCTTGTGTAATGGGTTTTGGGGTATGTTTTGTCTCAAGATTGTATTTGCATCCAAATTTTGATTATTAACAAGGGGGTGTGCTTGAAGAGCATTGAGAAATGCATTTCCTTTGTTAACATTGGGTTGGGTTGGAGCAAAAGATGTCATGATTTGCGGAATTTTTTGCATGATGTTTTGAGATGGGGGTGTAGATGAGATGGGAATGGTGGATGATATTGGTGGAAAATATGTCTCTACTATAGTACTCACATCAAAATCTGAACGTAACTTGGCCCCTTGTTTTTCTATCTCAAGCATGTATAACGGAGGGTTAAGTCTCATCATGATGTTAATGATTTTATGGTTCTCCATATTCTATAGAATTTCAGTCATTTCTTCATGAGACATTCCAAAGGTAAGATCCTCTCCTTGGTTTTCTTCTTGCGGATTTTGCGATGATGAGAGAGTCAAAGGATTACTTGATTCGGCAGGATTCATTTCTGCGTTTGTTTAACTAAGATCACTTGAAGCGGGTGTTTCTTTGTTGGCTTCCATACTCTTCTTGTATTCAGATCTAGTTAGAACCATAAAACAAGGATCAATTTTTGAGAATATGGGAGATGAATCTCTTGATTATTTGGATTGATCTCTATTTATGCCTAAAGTAAAAAAGGTTTTAGGATGTCTTGAGGATCAAAAGGTGATGATATGATGATGATGTTAGGGGTGGGTGATATGGATGCTTTTGGATTTTGATAAATCTTGGATGAGATACTAGGCTTTTGGGACTTGCAGATTTTGATTTTGATTTGATTTGGAATTTGGGATTTTGTCCTTGATTTTGGTTTTGATTTTGCTTTGATTTTGAACAAAAATACCCTAAGATGTTGGATAACGATCTAAGGGATAGATTTTCTCAAAGGATGATGATTTTAATATGTGTGAGGAGAAGGATGCATCTACCCACACCTATTCAAACAAGATGATAGCTTTGCTAAGCATATGAAGAAGGATTCATCTACATAAACTAAGCTAAGCAAGATGATTTTGATAACTTTGACTAAGCATATGTAAAAGGGGGCCATTTATACATACCTAACCAAAGGTAATTTTGATAATGTTTTCAAGGATATAGTCTCAATGATTTTGATGATTTTGATTTTGCCACAAAGCCTAGTATCAGGGATGAGTATCAAGATTTTCCAAAAGGTGATTGTGAGATGATTTTTTTGTTTTGATGTTTTGAAGGGTGGATGGAAAAGATTTTGATTTGTTTTGATCCTTAGACGAACCTAAAAAAGACACTTTGTTTGCCTAGACATAGGTATTGAAGAGCATGCAAATGCTTCCTAAAGACCTTTGTAACCAAGATATGATTTCATTTTCGGATTTCCAACCAATGATTTTTGCTTTGGGATTGTGAGTCTTTAACACACATGGAAGTTCATTTTGCTTAGCTTTGCTTAATTTCTTTATTTTACCAAAAAAACTTTCTTTGATTAAGTTTTCAAACTAAGATGTCCAATGTATTAATTTCTTCAAACTCCACAAGATATGTTATGTTGAAATTCAATGAACTTAAGGAAAGGGTTTTCCTATTGTTTACTTAAGGAGACAAATCGAGATATAATCCAATGTTTAGAAACCTCTAAGGATGTGAATCCCAAGGGAAAGCAATAACATGTGGATTGATTCAATTGTATTTGTCTTCAAAAGGGTTTGAAATTTGGATGATGTTAAGTGTTTGTTTTTGAGATGTTTTCGATCAAGCAATGCATTTCGTAACCCAAGAATAAGTACAATCCTATGGATGTGTAAGAAAATATTTGTTGGATTCCCACTTGGACAAGTCCAGCTACACTTATCTTTAGCGAATGGTTAGATGCTTGACCCCACTGGCTCCCCTCCATGACACTCACTTATACGGGGCAGCCAAGCATCAACACCCATGAAACTCCCATGGCATGCTTTCCATTTCTACTAAAAGACCATAAAAGTGTGGGGCAGCTTCAGAACAACTGTTCTTGCACCAACAAATAGATTAAAGGATTTTGGAAAATTCTAGCACATTGGTTTTAATAAGGACTTTATGTTCGTGGAGATTGACCCATACGGCAAGAGTCCCCTTTTGGATCCATCTTGTCGGAATCAACCATGTGATATTGGTGTTTCTTCCAATATCCACATTTATATCCTGGATGGAAATACACTTGGCTTTAGATTATTACCAGTTGAGTCGTTCCCTTGGGTGAGTACTTTTTCCCCAAGGCAGGCCCTCTAGGATAAACAAAAGCGAGTGAAGAACAATATTCATAACTCGATCAATATTTGTTGGCAACAAAGAGAGAGAATATACACAACAAGGTCCTCACTCACACTCGCACAAGATTTTTTTCAATTTTAAACCCAAATCAAAGTGTGTAGGTGATTGCTTTATCTCACCCTAAAGTCATGAAAAAGTCCTTTTGATTCTCAAGATCACTATAAAGCACGAGAGAAGTGCATACATCCTTTTTCAATGGCTTTAGTTTAAGTAAGCCTTCACAAAAAAAAGTTGCACTTGTTCTTTTTAAATCCACAAATAAAAATGTGAGTTTATTTTAGAGCACCAAAAGACAAATGATAAACACTTTGTTTAATTGTTAATCCATGAAACGAAATCTAGTAAGTTGTGATCCTAAATTTTGTTTTAGCCCTTTGCAAGAAATAAACAAAAAGATTATTTTTAAGCCCAAAGGAAGATTAGTGTCCTAAGAAAGAAGTGTTAATAATTACTTGAAGTGTTAAACAAACACTAAAGTGTTTAAAAACACTTTGATTGGACGAAATATCATCATGCTCCTCCTTCCTTTGTTTTTGATTTTCAACCTACAAGTGAGAAAAACTAGTCAGATTCTGGAAAATATAGAACTTAAAAACCAGAAAACAGAAGACACATTAGTCATAAATCAAAAACACATGCTAAAATAAAATTTTTCCCTTTTTACTGTCTTCCAGTGTCGCAACTCGTGACTGCGTCGCAGTTTGTTTTCTGAGCGGTGCCCTCACAACACTGCTTACCAGTCAGCGACGCTCTATGTCGGGACAAAGAGCTCAACTGCGTCGCAATTTTCACCCTGCGTCGCAGTTTGCATCCAGCGCCAGAGTTTAATATTTTTTGAAAATTTCTATAGGTCGGCGAGTCCAGTGGCAGAGTTAGAAATTCAAATATTTTGGTGGGACAAGTCCAATGACACAGTTTTGATTTTATGTAGTGCCCTAGAGCGACGCTGAGAAGTCAATGGTGCCAAAATAGTGACATTGGGCTCCCAGCGTTGGAATTTCCTGTGTGTGAAGAATAAGGCAGAAATTTTGGGAAAAGATAAGAAAGAATGATATCAAGCCCTCCTTCTAGTGCCAAATGTGCGAACCCTTTTCCTAGTACCTACAAAACAACATGAGTAAAAAAGTTAAACAAGGAATTGCAAGCTAAAACAAAGATTCCCCATGAAATCCATTTACAACCTTCAAAATAGGAAAGAAAACAATGAAGAACAAAATAAAACAAAGAAATAGCTTGAATCCTAATTTAAATGTGCAAACTCATGATCCCATGGGGGAATTGGTGCCAATTTGATGTGAAAATTGGCCCTTTCCCAATTCCTATGATGAAATCTTGATATGTTGAAGATGATATTGATCCACTTTGATGAAAGATGAACTCAAGCCCAAAATCTGCAAAAAGCCTAGTTATGACTCAATGATAATGGGATGGAAATTCAAAGAATGTTTGAGAATAGTAGCTTTTCTTAGTTGTGGATGATGAAATGAGGATATGAGCTCTGTATTTATAGAATGCCAAGATTGATGAATGTCCAAATTTGAGCAATGTGGAACTAACATTCATCCAATGGAAAGATGCCGCGTGTCAATCCATGAATGGATGAAGGATGTGCAAGATTTGGGGTTTGTGCCAATAAATGCATAATTTTGAATTTCAAATTTGTTGAAATGACATGTAAGAGGGAAGGGAAAATGCAATAAATGCCACTTGGCTCAAGGCAAAGGACATGTAAGAGATTTTAAATGCCTTGTTCGATGTACATGTTGACTTGAAATTTTTGAATTCAAATTGAGAGAATATTCCAAAGATGCCTTGTGAGGAAAATAGGGATTTAATAAATGAATTAAATCTATTTTCATGTGCAACTTGCATTATCTAGAGGATGTGACATGAGATGAGGTTAAATTAATCGCTAATTAATTTAAATGAGAGTAGTGTTAGATGATGCGACCCATTTGACCTCTAAATTTCTATGGGATTTTATTTAAATCAAATAAGAGAGGAATATGACAAGAGATTAATTAAATAAGGATTTTGATTTATTTAATTAAAAGGGATGGTGTTAGATTAAATCAAATAAGGTTTTAATTTATTTAATTTAGTGGATAGACTTTAGAGATTTAATCAAATAAATTGATTATTTAATTAAATAAGGATAATTAGATCAGATGGATTGATTTAATTAACGAGAGAGAGTGACTTAATTAGAAAAAATGATTTATTTAATTAAGGGATGAAAGTTGATGAATTTAATCAGATAGGGGAATTTGATTAAATGGTTAGACCGAGGGATGATTCTGAAAGAAACGATGTTAGTGAGTCAGGATCAGATGCACAATTTCAATCAGTATATTTTACGTGTCTACAATAAGTATTTTTTTGTTTCAAATAAAATATCACAACTCTCCACTATAATTATATCATTTAAAAAATAAAATGCTCATTGAATAAAATAAGACACCTATTTAAACAAGTATTGTTATCATAGTGAAAAAATATTGTTCTTATGTGTACAACAATTGGGGTAGCAATGTACAAGAATTGGATAATTTTATATTAGTAGTTTTTCCTATCACAAATATAAAAGGTGAGCACAATAAATAACATGTATTTTGCCATTAAATGTGAAGGATTTTCAAAAAAATTAGTGTTCAACTATTGGTCCATTTTTGTTCAATATAAGTTGTATTTTAAATCATTATGTGTTGTTTTTATAACAACAAATAGATTTTTTGTTC
>VDFB02047230.1:391246404-391316822 GCA_007258455.2 Sequoia sempervirens
AACATGTTGAGCATGAGTCTATAACAAAAGTTTAGGAACATGATGTGGACCCATCAGGTAAAGAGAACCACTCTAATGTTCTTTTAATTAATGAAATACTTGTAACAATAATAATAAAACATATTATTTTAACATTTCTTTCTTATTGCAGCAAACCCCCCCTTACAGTGGCATCCACGTTATAAGCAGATGACTAGGTTTACATTAAGATCACAAGAAAAGGGAAGAACAACTAAAGGGGGGACAAATATTGATTTAGAAAATGATACTCCACTTTAGATTTTTGTAGATTTAAAAAAGAAAATAAAAAAAAGTGATTGTAATCATATCATGACAACCATATTTTTTATAATATGTAAAAACTGAAAGAATGAATATTATATGTTACTGAATGAATGTGAATATGTTAATTAATGAATGTTATATGTTAATGAATGAATGCTATATGTTATTAATGGATGAATGAATGTTATATGTTATTGATGGATGAATGAATGAATGTTATATGTTATTAATGGATGAATGAATGATTAATGTTATATGTTTAGGTATGGGGAATTGAGAGTGATGTGAGGGAGGGGACGGTGGGAAAATGAGCTTCCACCATCACATGGTTGGACCTGTTAAGTATAGAATATTAAACTATTCTCAAAACAAAGAGAAGCTCAATAAGGTAATGCACTTTTCAATATAAGAAATACATCGTTTGAAGCATCAAACCAATATGCAAAGATGAAAGAAAGTGCTAACTTTTCACTATTGTGGCAAAAAAATGATTCTTTATACCTCGAATCCATGCTCTGCATCATAATTTGAAGTTGTTTCCATTCCAATGTTCTGAGTTTAGTTTGTTTGTATGGCTTTGTATGAATACCACATTGTGTTGTGTGACGATTTGGTTTCAAAGCTCTGTTTCTTTTGTTTTTAATGGTAACAACTCTAAAATTTGACTTTTGTGCATAACATGTTAGTGGAAAAATTGACAGCTCTGAAGGGTTTAGAGGCTTGATTTAGATAGATACATGGATATTTGGATCTTGTTGTTGATGGGAGGCTTCAACTTAACCATGAAATTTTGTACCATCTACAGGTATGCAAAATTTTCTCTACTTACATTCATTCTTGATCATAAATGTTGTAAATGATATTAATACTTCAAACTTAAGATTCATTTCATTGTTATAATGATCAAAATGTTATACTTTTCTATACATTCAAGCATTCTATTGTCCCCCTACCCTTTGCTCTCTCCCCCCTCCTTTTAAAAATTTTCTTTGTCATAAAAGAGTCACACTTTTGTCTCATTTACACAAATTTATCTGAAGCGCTAGGAGTGAATAAAGATATGTAAAATATGATGGATTATGTCTAAACAACAACTTTCCATCTTATAGCTAATTAAATCCTTAATATTTGAATAGTTTAGAGTTTGAATAATTCTTGTATATGCATGCGTAGCAATAAGGTAGCCTATGTGAAGATTGAAATTTAAAACATCACTTTGGTATTTTTCCTTAGGTATTGAAATGATATTTTGAGTAATACAAACCTACACACATTGATATTTTTCAGCATTCCATTGAAGAATTTTTTTTCTGTTATACCTACCCTCGGCTAGACATGGAGGTATATAATATTGGTTTATGGGTTTGTTCTGTAAGTAATTAATTTCAAAGAGGAAGACTAAAATATTCTTGATGTCCCGTGTTAGGTGTGAAAGCATATGAATCACTTGTTGAAGGCACCATTTTGTGTTCATCCAAAAACTGGTTTGTTCTTTTTTTATGTTTCTTGCATGTGTTATTTTTAGGCTCTAGAGATGTAGCTCAGCTCTTTCCTTTGCACTTTTCATCTATTTTGATGATTACAGTAGATTGTCCTCATACTTTTTCATGTAGATCTATTTGTAGCCTTATTTTCTACCAATCAATTCGCAAACCACTCACATATTAAGGACCATTTCACTAACTTGTAGTCATCCATTACTTCATATGTTGCAGGTTGTGTCTGTGTGCCAATAAAACCTGATGATTGCAAGAAATTTAATCCTACAAGTGTACCCAATATTTCTCAAGTAAAAACCTTACCTTATTTTATAGTACTTTAAATGGTTAATTGAAGGTTCTTATTTAGATCTAAGATAGTTGAACCCTGGATTAAAATATGGTATTAGATGGGTACTATAATGATAAAATTGAGGTCCATTGAACAAAAATTATGAACATAATTTACTGGACTATGAATAGTGTACAATTATAATTATTTATCATTTACCTACCTCTACATTAATGAAAAAGATAGTAGATATTGGAAGTTCATTAGATGTCTCATGTATGTGTTAGTATTTTAATTTTGTTTAAGTTGTTCAAGAGCTTGATTAGGTCAATAATACGTTCTACAAGCTTTGTTCTCTTGACACTGCTTAGCATTTTCCCTCCACATTTTCTCTTCAATCTAGACATTTCTTAACTCCTTCCCTTGTTAGCCCTTGGTTGTTCTCAAGTGTAATGATTTTTCTATGCATCTTGTAGTCTGTATGTATGATCAGTCATCAGTCTCCGCGATGGTACATTTCAACAAATATATATATTTTTTTAAAATTGCATTGTTTTGTCGCAATTTCGACGAAAACCATTGATGGATCACCGAAAAGGTCCGACGAAGTTGCTATAGCTGCGATGAAGGCTTTGTCGTAACTCCTTGCCCATTTCGTCGCAATTTTGATGAACTTTTGTTGTTGTTTCGAAGCTACTCCTTGCCCATTTCGTCGAAATGGTGACGAACTTCTGGTGTTGTTTCGATGCTACTCCTTACCCATTTCATTGAAATTGCGATGAAAGTTTGGTGTTGTTTTAACTATACTCCTTCCCCATACCGTCAAAATTGTGACAAACTTCTGGTGTTGTTTCAACGCTACTCCTTTCCCTTTTTGTCGAAATTGCGATGAAATTTTGGTGTTGTTTTGGCACTACTCCTTGCCCATTTCATCAAAATGGCAATGAAATTTTGGTGTTGTTTCGATGCTACTCCTTTCCCATTTCATCAAAAAATGTGACAAACTTCTGGTGTTGTTTCGATGCTTCTCCTTGCCCATTTCGTCGAAATGGCGATGAACTTCTGGTGTAATACGTCGGTGGATACGAATTTTTCGTTGATATTCCGACAAACATCCGAGTCATTTTATGATGCTGACAAGCAATGAATTTGCACCATTATTTTGATGTTTAATTCATTGTGGGCCTTTCGACAAATAAACAATAACAAAAATGTTTCATGATTTTGTTGCTTTTCTGACAAATATTTGTCAAACAATCGACAAATGTCTGTTGGAAAATGGTGTCAAATTCAGTCGTGATACATCAGAACAAAAGCTTTCTATGAAAGACCCTACAAGCTGCCTTGGTACCTCAACGATAAGATGATTATATTGTAGGTCTCTAGACAGTTGTAAAGTTCCCATACTCTACTAAGTGACAAACATAGGGTGGGGATCCCCTATCCCCTCACTTTTTGAACAAGGAATGTATGTCGTCCCCGCTACCCAATGCATAGAAAATTTAGAAATGGAGATAGTAGAGTACAATCTAGAACTCTACACAACTTGAAGGGGGATGGACTTGTATGGAAAGTTGAAGAAACTAGTTGGAAAGCAGTATGCCCATCGGCCCCATATTGAATGATTTTGGGCTAACTCCAAAGATGACAAGGAAGTGTGAATGAGGCACTACATGTAGATGACGACCCAGTTTGTGCGGTCAATAATCTTGTTCCCAATGCCTAATCAGATTGTGGAAGAGGAGGACACCATTCTTGATGAGAGATTTGATGTTGTGGCCAACCTGTCACTACCACTAATAAACATGGATGAAGAAGAGGCCAATGATGTTTATATTGTCACAAGTCTAGTGGAGAATAGAACAAGGCAATGGGTAGATGCCAAAATCACAAAACTTAAACTACAGGGAGCCATATTGACATATGGTGTGCTCGAGTAGGAGCTCGAAAGCAAGACTGATAGTAGAGCAATCACTGCCCCAACTGAAGAGGATCCCAAATCCCCCCACCAACAAGATTGAGGAAAAGGAAGGGTGTGTCTGAATGCTAACCCAGATACAAGGTGTATACATGGAAGGCTACAGAGGGAGAATCCTCAAAGAAGGCCAAGAATTTGGGAGGATTCAATGAAATGCAAACTATTAAGGAGGATCCACAACCTGAAGGAGAAGAAGAGATCGAATGACCAAAGTCACCACATACCACCTTTGCTATCATCATTACTGTTGTCATCGCCACTCCACCTCCTACATCTCAGGCACTCCTTGTTTCCTCTTCACCTACTGTGAACAACTCAGTCTACCTTGCTTCCAACTCACCAATGGCCCTGATAATGGTGTTGGACTCCTCCTTGGCCATAACCTCCCCACCATCTTCTATCTAACTAACTCCTCCATTTCCCACTAGTTTTGCTACCATGCCTTTGGTCACCATGATTACTATGCCTCCCCTCACTTTACCAGAAGATTTTGCTAAGTACATGCAAGGAATAGCCAAGCTCTCTGGGGTGATATTGAATCCCACTATTCAAGCTATGATGGCTCATATTTTTGTTAGCTTGCTCCTTACTCCACCACTTACAAAGCCCTCAAAAATGGAGGCCACCATGCAGATATTTAAAGAAATGGAGAAAAGGAAAAAGGAGGCCACCAAAAGAATAATGGAAGAGCCCAAAGATCCTTTTAAGGATGATTAATTTGAACATCCAGAGGGTAGAATGGACATAAATATAGAAAAGGTGGAAATCGATGAAGAAAATTCACACTCTTCGGAAGAGGACACAAAAGCTCTCAACACCATGTACATCATAGAGACCTCAGATCAAGAGCTTGAAGAGGAGTTTTCCCAACAACTCAAGGATATAGGAGAGGAGATTGAACCTAAAAAGAAGCCTTCAGAAGAGAAAGAAGATAATGATGTTAACCTGGAGACACTTGAAGAGCCCCCACTATTTGGCCAATACTAGAGCCTTATACAAGAAGAGGAGGTGCCTCCTAAAAGGGAAAAAGAGGATAAATAAGAAGAAAAGGAAGAAGATGCACCACAAAGGAGCCTCAAGCCTAAACATCATGAGGAGCTCGAACAAGAGGAAGAAAGAATTCCTCAGAGAGAAGGCATCATTGAGGAAAACGTAGCCATAGCTAAGTCAAAAAAGGAGAATACTATACATATTGAAGAATCAGATGAAGAGGAAATAATTGAATGAGAAGATCTAGGCCATGAGGAGAAACAACTCCGACTTGTGCGAAAGGAAGAAAGTGATCACAAATCACCCAAAGAGATAATACAAATGTCTGACTATTTAGAGAGGAAACTACAAAAGAAAGCCCCTGCTCCTATTGACACAAAGGCCTGAATCGAGCCTATTCTGGCTAGAGTGTAGACCAAGACAAGGAAAGAAAAGAAGTTGAGAGTCCACTCCCACATCACAGTTGATGCATCTATATCAAGGATAGTGAAAATCGCCACCTAAATAATAGACAAAGGTGAGGGGCTCAACTATAACATCTCTACCATCAACTTGGGCCCTACAAAAAGAGAGCAAAAAATTGATGAGTTCCAAGGGTTAGTGGCTATGATCATGCAGCAGATGAATGAGCACTAGTCCTCTAAGGAGGAATTGAAAGCTCAGGTGATAGATCTCTCCGCCTATATTCAACAATGGATTTCCTTGGAGGAAGAGGCTCCAACAACATCCTTCACGCCCCTGCTTTTCTATCAAGAAGAACTCACCAAGATGGAGAAAATGAGAATCTGGACCAAGGCTAGTACAAAATTGTTTCCAAACGTACTCTACAACGGTGACATGGGCATCTATCATGCTACTCGAATGGTAAATAAGTTCCAATATTTGCAAAAGTAACTAGAGGATACTAAAAGGATATGCCACAAATTTATGGAGTTGTATAGGATTACATATACTAAGGTTGAGAGCATCCTTAAGTTTCTTGAAAAGACATGGGAAAAGGAGTTGGCACTTGTCAAGGATGATCATTGGCTAGTAGAAATTTGGTGAATGGGCCTCGATCTCAAAAAGGAGTTCTTGGAAAGAGTCTTGTAGGATGTTGAGCTTGACCTCCAATGAGTTGTAAAGCATTGGGCCGACAATGAAGACTACCTCAAGATGTTGACAGATTATGACGTGCTTGCCCTAGAATTGGACCCTGAAAAGATTAAGCCACTCTTCCACAAGAAGATGGAATACGGGGTAGCTGATGTATTGTTTCCAAATTTTATGGACTTCACAGCAAGGGCATTCTCCCAATCACAACAATTCATCAAGGACACGCCTAAGTACACCAAACACTAGGAACAAATCATGAAGACATTCAAGAAACTAACCTTTCAGAATCTCTAATCCAACATCATGGAGTGGGACAAGCTCCAAGCATTGATTGGGAAATTTGTAGAGTATGCCACTCTTCAAAGGGATACAATAAGTCCAGTGATAGATGATGAATTCCTGACAGTGTAGCCGCAAAAGGAGAATAGTCACTACAAGAAAAAGTTGCTACAGTGCCAAGGTCACTATAGGACAAAATAGAGAAAAGACAAATGTTGTATTTTATATTGATATATTTTGGGGGTAGGTGAAACCCTAATGTAGAATTAATCCTTTCCACATAATGAAAGTTAATCCTGGCCATTCATTTCACTTTTGGAAAACTATAAATAGGGGTCTCCTCTCAATTTTAAAGAGAGAGTTGAGTTGTTGTGTAAGGGCATGCTATAGAAATTTCAATAGAATTTCATTGCTTTGGTGGATTCTTGAGTTTATCACATGTGTGATTCATCTTCTCAAAGTTGATAAATTTATATTTATTTAGTTTGTTGTTCTAAGCACATTGAGTTACTTTTAGTAGTTTAGTATATCCTATTCATTGATGATGAAGAAAGCCACTATGGTGATGCCTTTCTTGTTCATGTTTTTTGTTGTTTATTGATGATGAACAATAGTGTAAAGCTAGTCTGAACACTAATTCATTGTTGCACTTGAAATTCATTTGTTGTTCATGTTGTATGGTGAATGAATGGTTGAAAATATACAAACTTTAGAGGATAGCACTAGTTTCATGAGACTATTAGTTGATTTGGTTAAGTGGAACTTAGTTTAACGAAGGTTGTCCACTATAGCATCCTCCATTGTCATTGTTCATCATTAGTTTTAGGTCTAGGAACTCTTATCTCACTTTTCCCTTTTGACATTTCTTTGAAAATAGTAGCTAAGGAAAAGTTCCAACATCCTTGTAAAGCCAAATTTGATGTTGAACATGGAGTTTTAGACTGCTATTTTGGACTTGTAGCATTGCGCCTCACTTTAAAAATCTCATAGACTCCATTTGAAGACCCAATTCCCTTCCAACTTAGAAATTGTCCATGCCCCTTGTGATTACCAGCAAATCACATCAATCCATTGAGCTATTTTTGCAAGTCATGACCTGACACCCAAGAGACCTTGGGATAATTTTCTACAACTTAGTTGTAGGAAGTTGTCTTTCAAGAGAGGTAGTGCACTTGTGTGCTACCTAAGTTGAAAGTGCAAAAACACCCATCAACAATCTTGAGCTCTCTTAAGGGATCGAGGTACCAAATTTGAAAAGTACAATGATAAGGGAGACCTACAGACAAATGTTGATTCCTTTACCACTCTATGTAGTGAATTCCTACATTAGGATCATTCACTAGTGAAATTATTCCCATGATCCCTTAAGAAGACTATGTTCCAGAGTCATTTTGATCATTACCCGATAACTCTATTTTCTCCTTTTCAACCAACTTATAAACTAGTTATTACAATGGTTCCAAGTGAACATTGGCTCTAAGGTCACTATCATTGTCCTTTTCCATTTCAAGCAACAACTGGATGAGAAGCTAACTAATTTCATTTCATGTTATCAATCCATTTCTTCCAAAATCCCTTATGCCCTACCTAACCATGACATCCAGAGGATGTTTATGGACAATCTTCAAACATCAGTGAGGGTTCAAGTTTCGCTAATGAAATATCCTTCCTTTTCTCATATGTGTATTGCATTGTATGACTATCAATAGTTGTTAGCTTAGTATAGGGGTTCAATCTCATCCTCATGTCCTAATGGTTTTGGAACTACACCTTCTTTTGGAGGGTTGAAGAGCAACAAAGTGATATATAATATAGTAGCTATCCCTCAAACAAGTGAAAACAATATGCTTGGGTCGCAACACAACTAGATCTTTATAAAAATGTTTGATTCTAATTCAAGTGTACTCCAAAATCTATTAAAAGATAACTTAATCACCCTTCTAGAAATTAGATTGCTTCTTGATAAAAATCCATATCGTAGGTGGTATAACGTGTCTAAATTTTTCCAATACCATTGAGTGCTCGAACATGACACCAACCGTTTTGTGTGCCTAAGACACATGATTCGGTAAAATTTATAAATTGCAACATCTACCTCAATAGTAAAAAGTAGAAACCTAATAATTTTGTTGTTAAACCCAACAACCAGCTGCAAATCTACATAGATCCCTTCATTTATCACGATGTCTTCTTCTATGCCACTGATGGTGCCACATATATAAATATGGTGTCTATCACCCCAATCTCACCTTGAATTCAAAAGGCTAAGAATTTTGATATATATTTTATACATAATTACTTTCCCTACCATGGAGAGTACTCTCCCCTCTACATTCCCACTCAAGTCAATAGTAACATCATCACTAGCATTATGATTGACCTTGTAGGTAGGTTTAATGTTATCACCAAGGAGACACTCTTCATCAATGGTTTTCATAGGGTGAGATATGATGAATGAAAAATAACCATTCGTATACATGATGGTTTTTCTCTTCTCCCTTTGGGATCCATTTTTCTATCAGTCCTTGTTTGACCTAAATCTGTCTCTATGACATTTTTCATGATACTGAAGTTTGACTTGTTCAGGGTGAAGCTAGGAATTTCATGTCTAGTGTCTATGAACATAGTCTCTTAAGTTTTCCATGAAACAAAGAAAAAGGTGTGTGGCCCTAAGATTCTACTCTAGGGCTTTGGGGCACTTTTTCTAGGATTTCATTAGAAATGGAGGTGGTGGGTGTCTGATGAATTTGGACAACCTGTATAAGACTAACTTACAGCCTGAAAGGTGATTCAACTTTCCCTTGACCAAATCTGAAATGAATTTAGGGATGAAATGCAATGCAATGACTAGGCTAATGATGTAAATCACTACTCAAATACAAATACAACAAACATAGAAATCTATAGAAAAAATATATCACATACCAATTCTCTTCTTGCATAGTTTGACATTATGATATTTGAAATCCGTAACTTACATTTGGTATCAAAGCTCTAGGTTAAACACTAGGGTTTTGTTCATTAAATGTTAAGATGAATAACTTGACATAGGTCATTCCTAGTTTACCATAATGGCTCCAAGAATGCTAATTATAGTGGAATGAGTAGTGAACAAAATGATAGATTGGACCAAATACTTAACCTCTTGAATTAGTAGGGGGCTAGGATAGACAATTTGGAAGAAGAGGTCAAATGAATGCAAGGGGATTGGAATTTGAAAAATGAGAACACAAATAATGAGGAACAAATGTTGGAAAATGAGAACCCAAGGATTGAGGAAATATAACTGAGCTAAGATTGAGGGAGAATTGAGAAAAGACCTCAAGAGGATAGCACCACCTAGAAGTTTAATGGTAGGACCATTAGTGATGGAGTAGAGGCATGGGTGATAGAGATGGAGAAGTATTTTGAATTCCAAAACTTTTCTAATGAGACTAAGGGTGTTTGGGCTGCATACCATCTTAAACTAGAGAGTTAGCCACATGATGAGCTAATGAAAAGATGGAAAAGAAAATTCAACTACGAGATACTACTTGGGAACACTTCCTCCAATTTTTTATAAAAAGGTGGCTTCCATAACTCTTCTTCAATAAGAGGATGACTATTTTTTAGATTTTGATCCAAGGAGGATTAACAGTAACCCAATTTTGGTAATTTAGTAATTTACCCAAATATGTACCATAGTACCAAATGGATGATTTTTTTTGAATTTGAAAGTTCACCCTAGGTTTGAGGCTCCAAATCGAAGTGAAGGTGGACATTCATTATCCCCTTACAATGGATGAGGTCTTTGAGAAGGCCACACAATAGGAACAAAAATTACAAAAATTGGCTAACTATCATAATAGTTTGAACTCTAAGGTTAGGTTTGGCAATAGGTGAAAGATTGAATTTTGTTTCTTCTATGCTTGGGAGATAGAATAATGATCTTCACACTCTCACTCAAGGAAACCCTAGAGATCTCAATCCAATGTAGAAATGGGAAAGAGATCTTACAATAGGGTGACCTAGGGTCTAATTATGAGCTAAAGAGGGGTTTACCACCAAGCTAGGGCTCAGAAAAACTAATGAAATGCAAGACCTAATTATGAGACTCAATGATATGCAAGACTTGAATGAAACACCTAGAAATGCAACCAAATCAGAACAAACAGCCAAGAGATCAAAGGTGTGCACCTGGGAAATTGAAAAAGCTTGAATGAAGTCCTGAAATACTACAAACACTGAATTTAATCCTGAGTGGGACTCATAAATGGGTATGTGTATGATCATCATGGAAAACCACACCCTTAAGTGGTGAAAAATTTAGAAAAATCAGAGTTAGGCAACTTGATGTAAAAATTTGAATAAGTTATCTACATTATTTAAAAAATATGTAAGAATAGAATCTATGGAAAATTAAATTTATTTTCTAAAATACAAGGTTTTTTTTGAAAAAAAAAAATCTATTTGGTAAAAATTTGAAATTTCAATGCAGTAGTACTTAAATTTGAGGGAAGAAATAAGAAGTAGGTGTTTGTCTGACCACCCTAACCACAATAAAATGATAATATTTTTTTATAATATTTTAGATATAAGTAGAGGACTCATGTCCCAACGTGATGCATATTTTTTTGTAATTTTTTTCCAAGTAAATAATTAATTATGATTTTTTTATTACAACTTTTAAAAAATATAAAAAATCATATGTCTGACCACCTTAACTTGGTCAAAACTTCATGAATTTTTTTTTTTGTAATCCTATAGTATACGAATCATAGAATGTGACACATATTTCATATTCAAAAAATGTGATATCGTTTGAAAGCTATAGATGTATTTCAATCAACCTATCAATCAGGACTTTACTAATAATTCAAATAGAAAATGAATAAAAATTATTTATTAAATTCAAACTAAAGCATAATTTATATTGGTGGAAACTTGGGAATCTCTTTTAAAAACCCTTTTCGTTTTATCAATTTTGGGTAAAAAAATTCCGTTAGCCAGATACCCTACAAATACCCATCATATTGCCACTTTTTGGCCCATCATGATCTTGCACATACCCACACTAGTCTAGGCGATTTAGTCCTAGATTGGGTTTTATGTGCCAAAACTGGAACCTGGCAGTGCTTATTCTAAATCTCTAGAAACCCTGAAAATTGGTTGCACTAGGACTCATAAGTCTAAGGTGGCGTATCATTCCTAATGTTCTTTTTCGAAGGATTAAGATCTACTTCTTATCTCCAATATCTTCTCTTTCTACCAGGCTTTGTTTCCAAATTTGAAATCCTGATTTTAGACCTATAGATGACTTTTGTGAAGATATAAACCTTGCAAATGAGGGGAAAACTTTGAAAACTTCCTTTAATCTTGTGACCTAAACTTCAAAGATCCTTCAAGCTCCAAGACACCTAGATCTATAATTAGACATCTAGAGAGAGAAAAACTTGTTGATTTGTTAGAGGATAGGGGTTTTCCTAGGTCAAACCCCTTTTAGGTAATTAAACCAAATGGTGAGATAATGAAATAAGGACATGAAACATGAAACATGAACAATGATACCTTGAATGATGTCTTGTAAATATGTGATCTAACATGAAATGACCATGAAGGATGTAGATCTGGATCTTGAGATAAGTGTAAAACAATGCTTGAACTTGGACCTTGGATGCAACAACACAACACTAGCTCAATAACATGCTTGATGCTTGATAATCTTTGACATGATGATGGATCTTGAATTTTTGCAACAAATGATGAAGAATCTACCCTTGAATGCCTTAGAAATGTTCTTGAATGCTTTCTTGACACTCTTGTGAAATCTTGGAATGCTTAACTCTCGATTGCTTATGATAATAACATGAAGGCTTAATGAAATAATGATTTGAGACCTTGTTTATATAGGCAATCCATCTAATTTACCATGTATTAGATCCTAGAGGTCGACATACAAGAAATTTGAATTTGAAACCTTTATTTCCTACTCAAAACCCCAAAAAGGGCCAAAATAGGACTCATATGCCACCTTTGGCATATGGGCCTTACTTGGGTGGCACTCATATGCCCAAGGTGGTGTATGGGTCCCACAAGACCCTTTTAGAGAGAAAGTGTCAAGAAGTTAAGAAATTAAGTCTATTTGTTGATCTTGTTGATATTTCGATTGAAATAAGCCTTTGGATGCATAATATAGGGTATTATGGGCCTATTAATGATGTTATAGAGGTCATAAATGCAAGAGGGCCCAAAAATCAATGTGAAAGTGTAAATAAATATACTTTACAACATCAAATTAAGGAAAAAATAGGTCTTATTTAGTTTAAAAGGGCCCTAAATCCAATGTGAATGTGTAAAACACATTACAACACTAGATTAAGGCAACATTAGGTCCAAGGGCCCTAAATTCAAAGTGAAGGTGTAAATGAATAGACTTTACAACATTAAATTAAGTTAAATTTAGGGTTTATTTAGTTTAAAGAGGACCCAAGACCTAATGTGAATGTGCTAAACACATTACAACACTAGATCAAGGAGACATTAAGTTCATTTTAACATTAATCTTCCCCAAATTAAGTGTGAATGTGAATGACAACCTTTTTTGACACTACAATAGGAAGTTTTAGAATAGCAATAATCAACAAAGGAACAACAATCTCCAAATCTAGAATTGGAAGCAAGGGAGTAACTTCTAGGAAAATAGTGAATATAGCAATGATTGAAATAATAAAAGGGTAAAAAATGTTAATACCAATTACAAGAAGAAGAAGAAATTCAAAAAAGATAGGTCGGGAGGATGACAAGGGCCATGTGATGGGTGCTAGATACTTATGGGAGAGATCATTGTGCTATTTATTTTCCACGATGGTCTAAGGTATAGAGAGGAGGAAATCAACAAAAGGCACTACGACATTAGACTCATGTAACAATGGACAATAGGAAATCTTGAAGGGAAATTTCAATCACAAAATAGCATTCGAGAACTTGTATACACATCTAGTATCTTTCATTTTATCTTATATAAATACATACAACTATGCCTTATAGTGGAAATGAACACAATTTTAATTTCACCCATTAATCCTTAGAAGAAACAAGTGTAGTTTTTAGATCTATTAAAATTTTAACATAATGGCATGTAAATTAACATTTAAAGAATATAAGAATATACATAAGAGAAATAACAAAGATATACATGGAGAAAAACCTTTTAGGTAAAAACCCCACACTCCAAAGCATAGAGCCATTGTATTATTAGAAATAAAAATAGTTATAATATGATTACAAGCTCATATCCTTATCATGGAGATTGCATCTCTAATTTACATTAAAGATTACATCTTGCTCTTCTAGAGAAAATATCACAACATAATTCCTATGAATAAATCTTCTCACATACAAATTGACTAAGACATTAAAAATTTATACATCTCCAATACGGGTGCCTAAGGCTACCATGTGGCATATCCACAATATTTACATGCATGCAAACTATAACAAAGAACATGTATTGGTCCTAGTTGTCCATAAAAGAATCCTTCTAATCATACACTGACATCCATGAACATGCAACCAATATGTGATCATATGCAACCACATGCAAGATAAAAATAAGCATGATTCATGCAACAATTAAGGTAGGTGTCCACCTTGAGAAAATTGAGTCAAATGTAAATTTAGAACTCAACCATAACTCCTAGTCACTCTGGGTGACAATTCAATCTTCACAAAGAATCTTTCCCTTCTAAGCTTTGGTCAATAAGTCAAACTAATGCCACATGACATCATGGTGTACTTTCTTGAGGATCTCTACAATTTTCATTGCTCAAATTTTCCTCATGATGACAAGTGTCACCCTTCTTTTCTCTTTGTCCTCATACAAAGGAATAGCCAATAACAGGTCTTAAAGCTCACCACACACTAACACTTGGCATCCAAGCACTCCTCTTAGAAATTTTACAAATTCCTCTTCTAGATTGAGCACCCGAGTGAAAAGTGGCATTCTCCCATGACATAGATTGACTAGTCAATATCACCCCTACAAAATAGGAAACTTCCAAGTAGGTCTCATTTCATAAAACACAAGAGATGCTTAGCTCTTCATTTCTTAGCATAAAAATAATCCTATGAAATAGGAACTCCTAAAAAGTAGGACAAAAGGTTGAGACACGAATTCCCAGCAAAGCTAACTTTCAAGCCTCTTCGATCCAATTGATGGGTAAGCTTTTTGGTTAACATATTTCAATTTTAATAGATACTATCTATCTATAAAGTGTTTTATATATCCAAAGATAGTTTTAAAGTTAGCAATTAGACAAGGGTATATGGAAAACTCTTGGATGGTCCAATATTGAAATCAAGTAGAAAGGAGGGTAGACTCTTGTCTCTTTTGCATTGAGTTAGAGCTTCTAAATTTTTAGACTCAAATCAATATATTTATGGCACATCTAGGATCATATGATGTAATCTTGGGGATTAATTGGTCAATTGAGCATAAATCCATAGTAAAATGTGAGGATAAAGTTGTTAGTTTCTTAGATAAATTTGGAAATATGGTTGTGATTCATGGGTTTCAGAGACCACTTGAACTAAGAAAAATCTCACCATGTAGCTTAAGAAGGCCAAGAGAAAGGGATGCTCCATCTATGCAGTTGATATTAGTGACCTAGACAATATGAAGCCATATCAAGTTTATTATCCTATTCTTAAGAAATTCCAAGATTTGTTTCCAAAAGATCTAACAAAATTACCACCAAAGAGAATTTAATTTCTTTGTTGACCTTCTACTTGGAATTGGGCCATAGTCTAGTGCTCCTTACAAAATGGATGCTATTGAACTATATGAGTTGAAAGCCCAATTGAAAAAATTATTAAGGGTTCATTAGACCAACTATGTCTCCATGGGGTGTACTAGTTATTTTTTTGAAGAAGAAGGATGGTACCTTATGTTTATGCATTAATTACATGAAGTTGAATAAATCCACCATAAAAAACAAGTACCCTCTTTCAAGGATTGATAAGATTTTTTATCAAATGAAAGGGGCTACGGTGTTCTCCAAAATAGACCTTAGCTCTAGTTACCATCAATTAAGAGTCAAGGATGAGGACATTTCTAAGACAACCTTTAGAACTCAATATGGTCACTATGAGTTCATAGCGGTACCATTCAGGTTGAACAACGCTCTAACATATTTTATGAACCTCATGAATAGTATATTCAAAGACTATTTGGGTGACTTCATCATAATCTTTATAGATGATATTCTGATCTACTCTAAGTATTTTGAGGAGAACAATAGGAATTTGAGTATAGTATTGCAATGCTTAAGAGTAGAAGCCTTTTAATAAAATATCCAAGTGTACCTTTTATCAAGATAGGGTGCACTATTTAGGCCACATTATATCAGTAAAGGGAATTTATGTGGATCTAGAAAAGATAAAGGTAATTGTAGAATGGTTGGCACCTCATAGTGTGACAAAAGTTCATAACTTCATGGGTCTTGTTTGGTATTATAGGAAGTATCTTGACATTTTAAGGCAGGAATATCCACTAGCCATTTCATAGACATCTTGTGAGATTTGACTTATTGACATACCCATTTGGTGGTGGTGTTGTTTTTAATTCCCCCTAAGGTGTGGTTATCAGTTCATCCCTTGCGATGTTGAACATTTATTCGTCCCCTTGGACATTAAATTTTTTTCACCCCTTGAGGTGAGTTGTTTATCTTCCCTTGGATGTTAAATTTTGTGCACACCCTAAGGTGATTTTTGTGTGTGCTCCTTGAAGAGTGGTTCACATAGTCTTAGGATAATGGATTTTTTTGGTCTATGAGTTTAGAGAATTTTTAATATGGACACCTATAATAACACAACTTGCTAGCCAATAGATCTATGTAGCTCATGAGTGATTTAACATCATTATGATAGCACCATTTTGTTTAGACAACACATTTGATGGATGATGTTTGGTATTTGAGAAAAATTTAAGACTGAGGTCTCTTTGCCTTACTAGCTCAAATCCTTTAGTACTAACCTTGTATTTTGTTTTGTGATTATTGTATATTATTGTTTGAATCATGTTGGCATTTTGTTTTTGTTTTGTTTGAAATTCATGTTATGTTTGCATCATATTATTCTATGTGTCAGGATTGTGCATGCTTCACGTTTTTCATGCTATATTTCACTTCACATGTGTGTTCTTTTGACCTTATGTTATTTTTTCATGGGATTTTGAATCCTAGGGGCTTACACACTCCCCTTAGATTCATTCATCATATATTTTCAATATCCAGACAATTAAATCCTTCTTGACATTTTTCTACTTTAGTGTGAGTCTTAACCTAAATTCATACTCTCACTAAAGTGGGGGCTAAATGTAGCATCATAAATTGTCAACCTTGACAATTTCACACTATGTTTTGCTCCCCCCTATGTGATTGGACTTAATTGTACACCTAGTTTCCTAAGTTAGGCATCCCATGTGGTCTATTGTAGTACTTATCAGGAAATCAATTGTGCAAGATCCAAGTACACACTTAATAATTTTTCTCCTAGCACTTTGGATCCCAAAAATTAAGGGAACTAGGCTAGAGTATTCTTGCATTCTAGTCCTCTTAATGGTGCCCCAAAATTCAAAGTGTTGGCAGTAATAATTTAATATTTGAAATTCAAATTATGATTGTTGGCTATTAGGATTTAATTTTTGGGAAATTTGAGCAATTTAAAATAAATGTTATAATATTTTCACAATTAAACAACAATAAGAACAAGAAAATATAAGAGCAATTTTTATACTTCAAGATCAAGTCAAGAGTAGCCAAGAGCATAATTTAAAGGATTATTGTAGAATTTCAATATCAAAATATTATGTCAAGTTTTATGTGATTTTTTTCATGTTTATGCATACATTTTATTTGTGAGGAGTAACACTTGTTGGTCTTCAAGAAAAATAAATCTAAATTGCAATCAAGCCTTGAGGAGATGTGTATGACTTCAATCTTTCAAGGAGACCAAATTTAACTGGTGAGTCGTAGTCCATTTTTGACTCATCATTCATTTATCATTTAGTCTCTATCCCTTAAAAGGATAAGCTCTCTTTCATTATTTTTTCCATTGTGGAGGTGGAAACACCAACACAAGGTTTGACTGAATCCCATATATGGCACAACCCTTCCTCTCCTTTTGAATGTTTGGGTACATATCTAAAGAGGATCAAATAAATATTTGAGGGCAAGTCACTTATTCATGCATTCAAACCTTACAACTTGACAAGATCCATAAACTACAATATCTCATCAATAGATGAAGATCTAACAACAAGATCTAAAAGGGAGAAGCTATAGACTAGATACCTAAGGACTGTAAAATCATATTTCAATTTTAGACACCTAGACTAGGGCTTCCTTGCACCTTAGTCAACCAAAAATCAACTCAAATTTAAGCTACAGGTGCGTACATGTCTGTTCTTTCCATTTTTGGTCCTTAAATTTGACTTTTAGATTCTATTTTTTTGTATTTACATCAAAACAATGTATTTTCATAGTCATTTAGTTACATCATTATATCTCATCAAAAACACATTTGAAACCCCTAAAAAAATTCAAATCCAAGATTGATTGACTCATCTTTTAGGTTGCAAGTAGAAAGTTCATATACTTACCAATCTAAATTCTAATGTATTATAAGTGAAAAGTAGCTAATCCTAGTTAAAACCCTAGGATTACTTTTCTTGCATTACACATTTTAAATATTTTAAGGTTTTGATCTTTAATTTCTTTTTCAATTGTCTCTTTTTTTTGTCAAAAACTACAAATGGTATTTTGGTCTCATTTTTTACCCATTCATTGCAAAATTTGAAATTAAATACATTTTTCAAAATAGACTCTATTCTTTGCACATTCAATTTTTTTTATTAGTTTCAAAAAATTTAGGGGGGATTATGCTCAATTTTTTGTTTTTCAAGATGTGTCCTCTTTAAAAATTAGTATAAAATGATATATTCATTACAAAATTAGCAAAAAAATCAAAGCATAAACTACATGGTGTTAGATAAGTTTTCATTGAAGAAATTTTTGAAATACTAAAAGAAAGTTAAAATTTTAGGAGGCCCACACCAAATGTCATGCTATGTTTTTTTGATAAAAACATGAGCATTTCGCGTGACCCTCATTTCTGAACCCCTTAATCTGACCCTCAAAGTACTATTACTCATGTTCGTGTTGCGTCTTCAAATTATGAGCGTAAATAATTTTAATTTCTTGTCCAAGGTCAATTTTTTGTTATTTCAAAAAAAAATTGGCCACTTAAGACCCCCTTTGGTCCCCCATTTCCCTACACATACTCGAGAGCTCACATTAGGATGTATAGATGAGTATATAGAGGAATGGGTAGAATATCTAACTCCTTCCTTGAGATGATCTTTAAGATAATGGAATCTATTCAATAGACATAGGCCACAAAATTTTGGTTGTGCATATCCATCCACCACCCGAATAGTTCATCTAAGAGATTACAAAAATAGCTATCAAATTAATTTTTTTAATTTTGTTTCTCCTTGAACTATTGCAAACATTTTGGAGAACTTTGAGGATAGAGGAGTGATAGGTTCATCTTTGTTTATAAATCTCCCTCACCACATTTGCTAGTGTTTTTGTAATATGAATCGGATAATTCTTGCAACACTTCAACTCAATGCAAAATTGTTAGTCGTAGTGATCTCTTTCTTGCTACATGTGAGTGTTTACAAATTAGGAGAAGGATAATTAAGTGTACTTGGTTATATATCATATCTTTATTCTTATCATTTATTTGTTGTTTTAATGGCTAAATTTGATTCTATAAACCAATAAGGCATTGATTTTGAGAAGCTTGATGCTCCACATTCTGAAAAGAACAAAACATTCATCCCTAGTGTAGCAATTAGTTTTAGGATTTATGTAGTTTATGATCCAATAGTATTAAAAAGGAAATATTATTGTCAACTTTTTCATAGAAGTCATTTGTGAATCATATCCTTGCACCCACATCTTACATTTCATGCAATGATACGTCCCATATCAACTATATCGAAGATCTTTTGCATAGTTGATTTTCCTTTAGCTTAATGACATATTTTGGGGTTAAACCTATCTTAGATATGGTTGCAAACTTTATTCCTCAAAACATCTTTTCAGTATTTCACTTCTACTTAGGACACATCTAGGTACACCCTCTTTGAACTAGTTAAGCCTGAAGTGTAGGAGAGCTTATTCACTCTCATTGTTATCCTTGAACTCCCTATAATGCATTAATAAACCCTTGTTTTACCCTCATGAATGACAACACTTCTAGCCTTAAAGGTAAAGCTAAGCTCTAGGATTGTAGGACAATACTTTTGGGACCTAATAGAGGGAATGCCTTTGGCATACTTAAAGGTAGTGTTTCAATAACACATACCTTGCGCTCATTATAAGTTCGTCATTCATCAATTTAGTTGTCTCATATTGTCTCCATTATGTCCATTCAAATATATCTTGTGACGATATCTAATGGGATGGACAGAGCGACTGACGGCGTTAAAACGATTACAGGTTGGCCCACTCGGCGACAAAAGTTGCAGACCATTGCGTGACCATCACGCACCGGGCGTTCATGAATTCATTGCGTAGGGCCCTGCATGGTACGTTAAGACAGTATATAACTATTAAATAGTGTACTCGAACTCACAATTTCTTCTGGAGCTGAATACAGATATCAATGTCCGAATCTTCGGGATGATATTTTAATTAGCTTTGAAATAGACACTGTATGAAAAAGTCAGGACAAGATTTCTGCCGTCACCCTGACAAATCTTACATAGGCAGTTATTGAATATATAATATAAAACTGTTAAAAATTATCTATACTCTGATAAAATTCCACGAACAGACCAAGAATGCCTGGACTTTGCGAACCATGAAAAACAGAGCACGTTTCACTTACCCTTTGGCATTTTTTGGCCTGCTTTCCACGCAATTTCTGTCGTGTAACGCAATTTGCACGAAGGCCGACAATTTGATAGGCGATATTTTTAACCAGAATGGACACGTCATGATTGCTCATAATATTCTAAGTTTGTGAATAGACTAATTGGCATGCATCTCTCAAACTTCAGACGGAGGGCTCACTTTCGTGGTACCTTCAATTTCCGACAATTCCGTTTCACAGTAAGATTTCTGTGAACGAGAACATGCACGTCCCGTATGTGAAGTGGAGGGAGGTAACTTGTTAAATCGACGGTTCAGTTGCATCAAAAAGGGATGCAAAACGATTAAGTTATTCTGATTCGTTTGTTTTAGTTGCTACCAAATTTCCTTTCTCGTGGAATCTGCCGTTTTTCCGAGGAAGTGTCTTAATTTAATAATTTTAATCAAACTAATTTCCTTCGTGCAAATTGCGTTACACGACAGAAATTGCGTGGAATAGAAGGCCAAAAAATGCCAGACTAGTGAAACGCGCTCTCTTTTTCATGGTTCGCAACAAAGTCCAGTCATTCCTTGTCTGGCGTGTACTCATTCACAGAAATCCTATTTTGAAACGGAATAGTCAGAAATTGAAGGTACCACGAAAGTGAGCCCTCGCTCTGAAGTTTGAAGGATGCAATGTCAATTAGTCTATTCACGATCTTATAATATTATGAGTCATCATGGCGTGTCTATTCTGGTTGAAAAAATCGCCTCTCAAATTATCGTCCTTTTGCAAATTGTATTACACGACAGAAATTGCGTGGAATAGCAGGCCAAAAAATGCCAAAGAGTACGTGAAACGTGCTCTCTTTTCAATACATAGTTCAGGGATTCTTGGTCTGTTTGTGGAATTTTACGAGACTATAAATGATTTTTATCAGTTTTATATTAGCTATGGCACTTTGTGTAATGGGTACACCTAAGATGTGTGGAAGGTCAATTAGGAAAAAATTGGTTTATTTTTTGCACATTTGTGTAGTGTATGAGATCAATTGGTAGGTCATACAGAAAATTATTTTAATAATATTATTAATTTTTATTTTATTTTTACTATAGAATAATAAATTTTATGGATTAACTATTATATTATAATATTATGTCATTATTTTATGTATTTATTATTATATTATTATATTATTATATTTATGTCAGTATTATATTATTATATTATATTTATTATTTATGTATTAACTATTGTATTAACTATTACATTGTTATATAATATAATATTATATATTAAAAATCAAATTATTTATTATATATTTTTGATAATTTTTCTAATCATATTTTGTATGCACATGTATTAAAATAGAAACAAATAACCTTACTCGAAAACTATTTAATATTTTATTTATTATTATTTATTATTATTTTAAAATGTATATCTATAATATAAAATTATTTTACTTAGACTTAAATAATAAGTAAAACTATACAATCATATTATCCATAAATTAAGTAAAAATTCTCACTGAGCAGTTGATTGTTGAGAGTGGCACATTGTTAAGAGAAGGAATGTTATCCTTGTGCCAACAGATAAGGTGATTTAAGGGGAATCAACTCAGCCACTTGCTTGCACTTTACCTATTTTATGAGATTGCAATAATTCGCCCATCCTCGTTACCACCTAGCCAATAAAAATAGAATTTTAAATTCCCATGTTCCAATTCCAAAGCGGACAAATTTTGAATGTTTAATTACGTAAATTATCACAATTAATTTTGTATTTTTTGTATTCACTAGATCAAGTTAAGGGCAAGTTACGGACAAATGTGATGAAGATATTTTTCAAATACTCTTGAAGATCTCTACACATAAAATTCATCATTAAACAATATAATAAAATAAGTTAAGGGCTTCCTAAGTATAAAATAAGAAGGGTTTAGAAAACTGTATTTCAAAATATATTTTATTGGAGAAATCTAAAAAATGGAATAGGGAAAGTAAATTTTAAAGAAAATAATAATGATAATTGAGAATATTAGTTAATTATATAATAGGTGTATACACCTAAAAATGGTCACATCACATAGTCTGGTAATTAATTAAATATTTTTAATATTTAATTAAATCTCCGAATTCCATCTACGTATAAATAAATTTAAATAATTTATTTATATTGTTCATTATTTCATTTCAATTAAATAAATAAGTTTATTTAATCATCTTTTCATATTCATTTTCTTAATTAATTAAATAAACATTACGATTTATTTATATTAATTATCAATAATCTTGGCTTGAATATTTTATTCAAATAAAGATTAAGTATTCTTTTCTTCTAAATTCCATTTACAATTAAATATTCCAAATATTTAATTAATTCCTTTCTAAAGTCACATTACAATTAAATATTCCAAAATATTTAATTAATTCTTCTAAAGTCTATTTGCAAATTAAATATTCTAAATATTTAATTAAATCTTTTATAGTTCTAAAATTAAATATTTCAAAAATATTTAATTTCTTCAAACTCAGATAAAATTAAATAAATTTATTTATTTATTTATTTAATTTGCATTATCTTCAACAACCGTGAAACAAACTGTCAAAATAGAAAAAAAAATTATCTGTTCCTGTGCAAGCTTGTTCCCGTGGGTTGAAGACAGGCTTCCATTCTTCTTTCCAACCACCCAACCTCTTCCATCTTCCTCTCAACCTCTCCATCTCTCACCATTCAAACTTCTCAGACAACCTCACAGCCGTTGATCCTTGCCAACCAAGATTTTGCTTGCAAAAAGCTATAAAAAGGACTGTCGGGTCTTTGAAATGACAGAGAAGCTTTCAATAGAATAACTATAGCCAAATTGCAATAGCATAAGCCTTTTAGCATTCACAGCATTCACAACATTCAAGCATCATAGCATAAGCCTTTTAGCATTCACAACATTCAAGCATCATAGCATAGCATAGTAGCATAGCATATCATGGCATATCTACTTCATTTCATAGCATCCTCAATTCACAGCCCCTATACATAATCCACAGCCCTTGTGCATATCTGTATCAGTATCTTCCCTCCACCAGCATATAGCATAGAGAAGCTCTATCAATTTGCATACTGATTCTATAGATTCCCATTTGGAGAAGCCTTGCATACACAATCTGAGAGCACCAGCTTCAAACAAATCTCTGGAGATAGAGGAAGATGGAACGCCTCTGAAGAAGCTTCATTTATTTCTTTTGAAATCAATTTAATTAGCTTTCCTTCAATTTAAAGTTCCATTATTTGTGTTTTTTTATCTCAATTTGATTATACATATTTAACATACACATTTTTGGTGCCCACTGTGGGGCACTTGCCCCAATTTTAACATTTTATTGTAGATTTTCTTGACAGGTTACAGCCAAAAACAACGGATTAGCGCAATAAACACGTTTCAAGAAAATTCATACATAGTTCAGCGCCCTTAAATCATCCTACAGCACTCTTAATCCATCTTGCAGCACCCTTAAAGCATCTTGCAGCACCCGTAAGCCATCCTGCAGCACCCGTGAGCCATCCTGCAATGCCCATGAGCCATTCTGTAGCGCCCATGAAGCATCCTACAGTGCCCATGAGCCATCCTGTAGTGCCCATGATGTCTGTTATACTGCATTTTTGGAAAACCTGCAAACTGTAAATTGTAATTTGCATACAGCTTGACTAAATCCCGACGCAACCGCGGACAACCAATAACTTTGAATTAAAATGAAGCAATCCTAGGGTAGTCATATAATTAAAATGAAGCAATCCTAGGGTAGTCATATAATTAAAATCAAGCAATCCTAAGATAGTCACTTCACTTTTAAATTTTGGGGCTAAAAAGAATCTCATATTTTTGTGAAGCAAAATCTTCACCTAGCATATAAATTTTTTATTTTGGGCTTAAAACTAAATTTTTGATTGCTTTGCTTAAACGGTGATAGGCCTATGCTCTCCCCTTAACTGGGTGATCAAAATTCCAAACTCATCTATTTCCCGTTATGCAATTTCAAGCTTTATTAAAACCTTTTAGAGAGCCTGCTCTTGTGGGAAAAAGTACTCACTCAAAAGGAACGAATCAAGTGGGTTCAAGCCAAAGCCAGGCTATTCCACCCCACTCTAAAATTTAAAGTAAAATTGGGGAAACCCTCTTTTGATGGTAGTGTGCATTGATAACCATCCCCAAAGCCTTTGTTCTAAAGGTAGGGAGGTCTCTCGAGGGAGTTTATCATTTACCACACCGAACGGAAACCCTTACTATGAACTTAGTGTAGGATCTAATCGAAGTCAGTTTCTAAATGTCATAATAATCACAGTGCAGGGGAGGGAAGAATCTACCCCCAAGATACTCACCATATAACTGCCAAGGATTGTTTGCTCAGGGCATCTGGTATCCACTTCCGTCACTCTGAGTACGCACCTAGAAAAGATAAAAACACGGGTGCCCTTTCAGGGGTGACATGGCTGTGTGAGTCGACGCAATTTTAAGATGTGGGCTGTTGATTACTATGATGACCTACTTGTGAACTAAGAGTGAGTCTGTTTGAAATGCTTATCATGTGTAAATCCTATTAAAACAACTTTTGAAAAAAAAATTGATCATATGCTTGATGTTTAGCATAGTACTTAAAACAACTATTCTACAAATTGTTTGATGTGTTTTCAATACATTAATTCAGTTAAGATCATCCAACACTCGTGATCACATTGATTACTCTCATGTTACGAAATTGGAAATCCATAACTTTTGTTAAGAAGTCCATTCTCAAAAGAATCAAAAAGCCAAAGAAACCCCTTAGCTACAAGAAACTATTGAAGAAAAGACGATTCTTGTATCAAAGCCGAAAATTTTTACTCAAATATAGAACCTTTCTTCATCGATATCATGATTATGTTAGAGGTTTCACTGATGATTATGCTATAGCACCATTGTACTCACAAGCTTTCTTTCAAAGAAGAGCCCTTTCTCAAAGGAATAACCATAGTCAACGTATTCATTTTTGTTATATTCCCCAACCTGCAATTGAATATTCTACTCATCCAAATCAAATTCTATAATAGAGAACTCAAATCACATTAGGCATTCATCACAAAATCCATCCTTTTACGAAACTAGGATCAAACTTCATAAAGTGCAAAATCATCCTTTTCTTGATCTTTTGCTTAAATTCCCTCCAACAGGATTTTCATCCTTTCAATTAGGGAACAACACAAGCTAAAGATTAGAAACCTTTGTAAGTCATAGAATCTTCATTCTATCCTGACTTTCATACCTATCACACAATTGCACTATTTCATTCTTTTGATCAAAAGTGAGTAAGAATTTGGAACAAAACTTATGCCTGTCTTCACGAGATCTCAAAAACACATGGAAAAAGACGAAGGAGAAACCACTACAAGAAAAATGGATGACCATACTGAGAAAGAAGAGGATACAATTAATGTTGATGAATTAACAGAAGAAAAGCTTCAAGAATCAGAGCAAGATCCCCAATTCCATACTCTTATGGAAAGGATTTTAGAATGAAACAAAGAAAGATATTTTCTTTCATTAGCTAATCAAGGAGCTAAGTTACCTCACAATTTCGATATAGAAGGGATTAAACAGAATCCTGAAACTCCTCCTACTGACTTTAGTGCCCTTACTCAACAGATAAAAGAATTACAAGGGAAAATAAAGGAGATGCAAGGGGGCACAACAAAGAAGTATGTTTTGGAAGACATCTCTCCTTATCCATTCGATAGGAGTCTTCAAATGATTCCTTTTCCAAAACATTGCGAAATCCCTAAATATGATAGGTACAATGGAAAAACTGATCCCATTGACCATGTGAGGGATTTCTGAAATATGAGTCTAGAATTCACCTATGATGATACCTACTTAATGCAATTATTTCCACAAAGTCTAGGTGTACAATCCAAGGAGTGGCTTTCTAAGATCACTCCACCCATCAAAACCTTTGAGGATTTAATAAATTAGTTTATATCACAATACTCCTACAACATCCAACACCAGATAACAATGCTTGATCTTTGTAAAGTGAAACAAAAAGTAGGAGAATCCTTCACTATGTTCTTGCAAAGGTGGAGAAGGTTATTCGCACGATATTCCCATCCTATTCCTGAAAAGGAAAAGATGGATATCTTCATCAATAGCCTAGATCAAGAATTAAGCTATAGGCTTAACCTTCATTGTCCTCATAACTTTTAAAAATTGATTGAGAATGCAATCACCATTGAAGGGGCCTTGGTTAAACGAGGAGTGAGTACATCCAACCAAAACAACAATGATAAAACAAGGTTTTGGAACAGAAATAAAAATGTTGTCAATGATGGTATAATAGATGCAAATAATCTACCAACAAGACCATCTATCTTTAATCTATCAAGTGCTCCACAAAACAATCAACAAGCAAATACCAACCAACAAGGAAGCAACAATCAACAAGGACAAAACTCCAAGCAAGAAAGCATGACCAATCAAAACACCAAAGATAATCGTGGTAATTTCAATAACAATCTTGGCAATACCCAAACATCAAACCCGTCCAGACCTCCATTCTTTTCAAATCGATGGAATTTTACCACTTTGGGTCAATCTCTTGAGTCAGCTCTCAAGGAGCTTCTTGATAATAAGGTTATCACCTTACCACCACAAAGAGATTATGAGCCACGAGTCAAACCACCATCATGGAATGACTCGTATTATTGCAATTATCATCAATGTAAAGGTCATAGAATGAATAATTGTCAAGCTTTGAGAAATCTAGTACAAGATTTAATTGACAATGGCACCATTACAAATGAAGGACATCATACCAATGACGATCATCAAGCATTCAAAGACCCTTTACCGAACTATCAAAAGGGGAAAACATCAGATGCAAAAGCCAAAAGCATACATAATTTTGAAGACAATATAATCTGTCACATCTATGTTGATGATCAATGGGTTAATGTTATCAAAATCAAGGGAAAACAAGAATATCAACAAGTTAATGTGACTACGAGAGGACAACCAAAAGTTTTTTCAAAGGAAGTTCATCTAAGACGGTTATTCCTTCTCTAAATCATTATAATCTAGTTGATCAATTAAGAAAAACATCAACACAAATCTCCATCCTTGAACTTCTCAAAATATCCCCCATACACAAGAATATTTTAGAAGAATCTCTTGTAAACACAACTATTGATACTGATCTGGATGTAAACAAATTTCAAGCCATGGTGGGACATTTGTCTTCCCCCACTTGTCTTTCATTTTCTAAAAAAGATGATGCCTCCATGACACATCCACATAATTCATCACTCTATCTTGAAGTCATGATCCATAAACATCAAATCAGACATGTCTTAATAGATGGAGGAGCCGGTTTAAACATTTGTACCTTAAAGCTAATACATGCCTTGGGAATATCTAAAAATTCTATTGATCCACGAAGGAAAATAACTATCAAGGCATATGATGATGAAGAAAGAGCTTCTAAAGGACTAATAATGCTACCTATCAGAGTGGGACCTGTTGTGAAAAATACTTTTTGTTAGGTTCTAGATCGTGACCTTTCTTATAACATACTTTTGGATTGTCCATGGATTCATGATATGCAAGCAGTACCATCAATGTATCATCAATGCCTCAAGTTTCCATACGATGGATACGAAATAACCATACAAGTTGATTACAATAGCACACAAACTTGTTCAAATCTTTGAGCAACTCAAGATGCCTTTGTGCCACATAATAGGGAGGCTCTTGCTGTTTCTTCTTCCCATCTACAAGTCCAATTGTAAGAAATGACAAAGAATCTTGACACTAAGCTAAATTTTAAAGACAAAGGGGTAGGTGAATATTCACTATCTCTTTCTACCTTACCTCCTTCTCTGAGGTCGTATGGTCTGCCAACCTTATCAAATCAAAAGATTGCAACAGCCTCTACATCCCAAGCTTCTGTGCCAATCACAAAGTTTGACAGAAAATTCATTAAAGCCAACACCACTGAAGAAGAAGCTGAAGATAGGGACATCCTAAGTTGGCTATACAAAGATGAAGATGAATCTCTCTTGCACATTAAATTACCTACAAAACAATATGGTAAGGGGTACGCTATCATGCAGAAAATGGGCTATGAAGGAAATGGTCCTATAAGAAAAAGAAGAGAAGGAATCGTGGAACCGATTCAACCTATTTCAATACATCCAAGTGATAAAACAAGACTTGGATATGGTAAGGATAAAGAAGACTCTACTTCACAACAAGCACAACCAACTCATGAAGCAGGATCAATTTCAGATAAACCCCATGAATCAGTTTTCCAATTGTAGAATAATTCAGATACTGATTCTAATGAATATGAATGGGACACCATTTATAATGATGAATTTTGGAGAGACAAACAAGTTGATACCATACACAAATATACACCTATTCTCATACAAGGAGAAGGTTCAAGGCCTCCACTTGATTATGTTTTACAAAGCGATCATGACTCAAGTGAGGACGAATCACATTCTAACGAGATTGACAATCAACAGGAGAATACCATAATTGGCCTTGTCTACTATGAAGATGACAACCACATCATGACTTTGACAGTTCAAGACCTTACCCAACCTAATGATCCCATGCCTTTAGTTTATCCATAACTTATTGATTGGGACAATGACGCGCCCATCCATATCCCTACATTCCATGATGATGAGGACATTATAAATTTCCTTTGTTCCTCTAATGAGGAAAACAATTGTTTCATCCAAGAATTTCATACTCATGATTTTGATAAGGAGGGTGTCAAGTCTCTTAGCTGCACAATAAATGAAATAAAAGATGGATCTATCAGTGAAAACCAAAAAATGGTAGTGGTAGATCACAACAAGAGAAAAATAAAGAGCGAATCCGACAGTGAAAACATTTTTGAGGCACTGAAGGATGAGAAACTTGACACTCTTCCCAAGCATTATCACGAAAGATCTTCTATTCTGATTGAACCAACATAATCAATCAACATAAGTACAGCAGAGCAGCCCAAAATCTTGCAAATTGCAGCGTCATTAATAGTTGAAGAAGTCCTAAAATTCATGGAGTTCTTGAAGGAGAATAAAATCAACTTTTCTTGGTCATATGCTGATATGTCAGGGTTAGATCCTAATCTAATAATGCATCATTTATCTATAAATGCAGGGGAAAAACCTGTGAAGCAAAAACTTAGAAAAATGCATCCGCATGTTGCATTATTGGTCAAAGAAGAATTAAAGAAGCTTTTAGATGTTGGATTCATTCGGACTATTGACTATGCAGAATGAATTTCCAATATTGTACCTGTGTCTAAGCTAGATGGAAGGATTAGAGTTTGTACAGATTTCAGAGATTTGAACAAAGCTTGTCCCAAAGATGACTTTCCTTTGCCAAACATAGATATGATTGTTGATTTAACTGTTGGCCATGCGATGTTTCATTAATGAATGGATTTTCAGGATACAACCAGACAAAGATTGCACCAAAGGATCAAGATAAAACAGCGTTCACATGCCCTTGGGGTACCTATTGCTGGAACGTAATGCCATTTGGGTTAAAGAACGCAGGAGCCACTTATCAAAGAGAAATGACGATAATTTTTTATGATATGATGCATACATTCATGGAAGATTACGTTGATGATCTCCTTGCCAAATCTCACACAAGAGAAGAACATTTATAAATCTTGTCAAAAATCTTTGTCAGAATGGAGAAGTTCAATGTTCGACTCAATCCACAAAAATGTGTCTTCGGCGTTACATCTAGAAAACTGCTAGGATACATTATTTCAGAAAAGGGGATAGAGGTTGATCTAGAAAAAGTACAAGCTATAATGGACATGCTGCCACCACGAAATATCAGTCAGCTTTGATCATTGCAAGGGTGATTACAATCCATCAGGCGGTTTATAGCTCAACTGTCAGATAAAAGCTTACCATTCACACATTTATTGCATAAAAATGTCCCATTCAAATGGGAAGACAAATGTGAAGCAACATTCAATCAGATCAAGCAATATCTTATGAACCCGCCAGTTTTAATTCCACCCTTTCTAGGAAAGCCACTCATACTCTATATTTCAGCAATAGAAGTATCCTTGGGAGCATTATTAGCACAAGAGGATTCTACAGGCAAAGAAAGGGCCATATACTATATCAGCAAAACTTTAACAAGTCATGAATTAAATTACACTTTCATTGAAAAAGCTTTCCTTGCAGTGGTGTTTGCTTCTCAAAAGTTGCGACACTATATGTTGTCTCATACAATTAAGCTGATAACCAAGATTGATCCACTAAAATACCTCTTGAGCAGAGCTACTTTAACAGGAAGACTTGCAAAATGGGTAATGATCTTAAGTGAGTTTGACATTCACTATGTAGATCGAAAAGCTATTAAACGATAGGTCATCGCAGATCAATTGGCCGAAACACCTTTACAAGAAGAAAATCCAATGCACATTGAGTTTCCTGATGCAGACGTCTTCACAGTGACAGATAAGAACTCATGGACACTAAATTTTGATGGATCTTATACACAACATGGCTTAGGGGCAGGTATTCTTTTTGTCACACCCGAAGGACATACCATTCCACAATCATATCGGTTGATGTTTCCTTGCACAAATAACATAGCTGAATATGAGGCATTGCTCATAGGGATAAAGATAGCCTTGGAATGGTGGATTACAGAGCTGCAAGTCTATGGTGATTCACAACTTGTTATTAATCAAATCAATGATGATTATCAAACTAAAGATGATAAGTTGCTACCTTACAAGAACATGGTGGATGATTATAAAAAATATTTTGTGTCAATCAAGTTTTCACAAATCTCAAGGATTGATAATAAAGCTGCAGATGCAATGGCTACAATTGCTTCCTTGTTACAACTATCAAAAGATCAAACAAAGCATGAATTCTTGGTGGAACAATTGTTTTCTCCCACCTATGATAATCTTGAGACCCAAGTCATATGTCATTTAACCGGTTCTAATTCACCTTTATATGGCAAGACTTATACCTATTTAAAAGATAACATCATACCTTTGGATTTATCTCGCAACCAAAAAAGGAATTTCATATGCCAATCATCTCGTTATACCTTGATTGCCGATATCCTTTACTGATGTGGTCTTGATGGTACACTCCTTCGATATCTTAAACATGATGAATTTGAAAAAGCCTTACAAGAGGTTCATGGTGGTATTTGTGGAACTCATTCAAGTGGTTTCACCTTAGCCAAGAAGCTTGTTAGAATGGGATATTACTGGCCTACCATGGAGAAAGATTCTTTTACTTTTGTCAAGAAGTGTTCTAAATGCCAGATCCATGGGAATCTTATTCATGCACCTGCACAGGAACTGCAACCTTTTACTCTGATATGGCCTTTTTCTCAGTGGGGACTAGATCTTGTTGGAAAAATTCATCCTTCATCATCAAATGGGCATAAATTCATCATTACAGCTATGGAGTATTTTACAAAATGGATTGAAGCTGTTCCTTTGACAACTGTGACCGGTAAACAAATATCTTCATTCATTCTGAATTACATCATCTGTCGATATGGAATTCCTAATTCTATCATTACTGATAATGGGAGGCCTTTCAAGAATCAGGATGTTGATGAACTTTGTGAAAGATTTCACATCCAACATAGGTTCTCTACACCTTATTATCCACAAGGTAATGGTCAAGCAGAAGCTTCCAACAAAACAATCTTGAAGATTTTGAAGAAGACAGTAAATGATGTCAGTTGTGATTGGCATGTCCAATTAAATCTAGCTTTGTAGGTATACAGAACCAGCATTCGCACACCAACAGGAGCTACACCATATGCCTTGGTTTATGGAGCAGAAGCAATTTTACCACTAGAGGTTGAAATACCTTCGCTTAGGGTCTCACTCAAGGGATTAATAAAATGATGAAGACTACAGAGTATCTCGTCTACAAGAGCTAGAACTGTTAGATTGAAGACGTCAACATGCAGCCGATCATTTGAAGGGTTATCAACAAATTATGTCCCGTAGCTACAATCACAAAGTTAAATCACAAACATTTCAAGTAGGTGACTTAGTCTTGAGAGAAAATCCACATAATCAGCAAGACAGAGAAAAGAAAGGGAAATTTGAACCAAACTAGCTTGGTCCATTTGTCATCATTGCAACATATGCTTCTGGTGCATATCAGTTATCTACATTAGAAGGGGGCCTGTTTGAAGAGCCGATCAACAGCATTCATTTGAAGAAATTATGTGTTTGAATCATAAAAAGTCCTGAAAAAAAAAATCTCATAAAAAGTCTTGAAAAAATGCAAAAAAATGATATAAAGTCCTAAAAAAAAAAATGCAAAAAAATCATATAAAGTCCTGAAAAAACTCAAAAAAATCAGAAAAATCCTGAAAAAGTGCAATAAAAAAACAAGTGGTGAAAACTTGGCAAATAGGCACTACTTGTAATCAAAATAGGCTCCTCCATCTATTAGCTTATGTCTTGCATTCATTTTCGGCATCATTCGTCCATATCTATCATCTGCACATATCTTTCATATCCATATCATATGACAGGGATCCTTATGTTTCATCATGGCTTGATGAAATTTGTACATATCCATACTCTTTAGGTTATGTTTACACTGGGGGAAAAATGTAGAAACATAGACTGAACAAGAGAGGGGCAACAAGCTTTTTGAACATCACAAACAGACACAAGACGGTTTGTCAAAACACAACAAACATGGCCGTATCAAATCAACCACAACATGCTTATTCAATGCCAATTGAAATCAAACAACAAAACAAAACATCAATGTTGATAACCAACTTGGATGATCTTAATCTAAATAATGTTTGAAATACTTTTAGGAAAGATTTGAATGGTTGTTTGATTTTTCTATCATATCTCTGGAGCAATTCAATGATGTACTGAACTAGAAAAGCAAGGAAGGAGTATGATTTTTCTTTGTCTACTGTTTGCGAGGAAATCATTAGTACTATGCAAATTGGTCGCACGACATGCTCTACTAAGTATCATTGATGACATTTCAGAATTTGCATAGGAAATGGGTTAACTCTTGTCTGTTTATGCAAGCAATACTCAGGTCATCTCAGTTCAATTATACCTAGATGCTTGTATTAACTTGCTATATCAAAATTCATGAAAGCGATACGCAGGTCATCACTGGTGCTAACATACCCTTTGATGCTTGTATTAACTTTCAAAATTTCAATTCTCTATGATGATATAAAAAGAAAAAATAAACTCTCCAAATGGCAATATTGTACAAATATCCTGCATGGTTAGTATAGATTGCATTCATGTTATAATCTGTATTTTGCATTTTCCCAAAAGTTGGCAAAGTATCAAGTGGTTCATATCTTCTTGAATACATGACTGAGTATATTTTGACATTCAACAAAAACATCATTTCATACATTTTACATACATATTTGCATCAGAAAATCATAAAATCAAGGCATACATCATAATCAAAACATTCATAAGCATTCATGAATTATATCATCCATCATATTCATATATTCATTCATCAATAGATTTCACTTATTTTATAAATCATGCATACATATACATCATAACCATAAACCATCATATCATAACACATCATGCATATATAAGAAAATCCATCAACTCATCATAAATCATCGCTGCATTTCATATATCTCAAAAATGAATGTCAAAATATACAAAGATGTCAACTATACATCAAAAATGAGTTCATCTCAGGGTGTATACAACTATCTATAAAGGGTATCACAAAAACATCATGTACAGTGCACTAGGCTGTGCTATCCTTTGATGGAGCTGGTCTGGGACCTGTAAGCTCTACACCTAATGGACCTGCTCCACCTGTCCCTAATGGCCCTCTTGGAGCTAATGGCTGAGTCACACCCTTGCTGGTAGTCCGAGAGCGACAATGAGTAGATCGTGACTGTGTATAACTCTCCCTCCGCTCACGGGGAACCGCATCATGATATATGGTCCTATAGAACTCGGCCTCTCAGGTGGCTCTGGTCACCTCTCTCATCATATCACCAGGCAAGGTACTCGCTACTACTCTCTGTAGACTATCAGCCAAAGTAATGGCTTGCTCACCCCGCTGTCTAGCTGTATCTCTCTCAGCAGTAACTGAGGTCAACTGTCCATGAAGTTGTGTAATCACGGTCTATGCCTATGCTAACTGACTCTGCAAGCTCTGCACTGTACTCTATAAAGATGATATCTGACTTGACACCACTGGATCTATTGAAGGTGATGGATATGTATGTCTCACCCATGGTCCACCTCTTCCACCTCTCCTACCACCTCTATCACCTCTCCCACCATCATCTCCTCCACTCTCCTCCTCATCATCATCATCTCCCTCTGAATCATCATCACTACCTCCACTCTCCTCATCATCATCACCTCCCTCTGAATCATCACCCTCTTATGTTGCCTCTCTCTGTTGTCTCTGATCGCCTCTCTGTGGTCTCTGTACAGTAACTGGTGCAATAGGCTCATCTGGATCAAACATACGTGGTGCAGGATGCTCTAACACATACTGACTATGCTCTAGTGTCATCCTTGCATCAAGGACATCAACTCGGTAATCCCACATCACTACTCCTAAATTGGTGAACTTTGCCACCGCTGCCTCATAGGAAATCTGTGGACCCCATACTACAAGCTCTGGCTGTCACCGTGCATAAATAGAGGAACCCATAGGCATACCCTGAATCCGACCAAACTGCCGACATACTCGTCCAGCAAGAAACCTCTCAATAATCCATGAAGTACGGCCAATAAGATATCTAGACATACAAACATAGGGCATCTCCCTCACATCCTCTAGCCATGCCTCACAATCTAAATATGGCTGCCAACATACTGTATCGAGACCATCTAAGAGACACTGCCAATGATCCAGTTTGCCCAGTCTCAGCTGAGCAATAATATCAGCATATCCCCATCTGTACAATCGACCGACAGGTCGTCATCCATGAGTCAACGGTCGCATAATGGCAAAGTGCTCCCATGCCCATATCTGTAGTAACGAGCAACCAACAGCAAAACTCTGACCTCTACCATATACAATATGATGCAACTCATCATACAAGTGAGCAAGCATGCATGTACCCCACGCATACTATGTACCCTGTATCACCATACTCTCCAGCACACGACCCCACCCGACTGCGAACCCCTTCGACCTATGGTCAGGGCACAAAACACCTCCAATGAAACCTGCAAGTACAGATGGTAAGGGTGGATATGAATCTTCCATCTCGCCCCATGGGATGAAGTATCCTACAATCTCATCATCTCTGAAAACCCTCCTCAAAGCATCAGTGCCTCCAACCTCTCGGCTATCAAAGACCACTATCTCTCCCATCACTCGGATCCTCAAGATACGATACACGTCCTCAGGGGTCACTGTAATCTCTCTGGTCGGTAAATGAAATGTGTTGGTATCACTATGCCACCGCTCTGCGAGTGTTGTCAATAAAGCCTTGTTGAGGTGCACCTCAGGCATGTCAAGCAATGAACTCAATCCACAGGCCTCGATCACATCTCGATTTGATTGTAACAAGTGTGGAATCAATCCCCATGTCTTTGGGAATGTCTCCCGTGACTGCAAAACGCTTAATCTCTCCTATTGACACATCAACATGAAAAAGCAAAATCAATATCAAATTATCACGACTTATCAACCAAATCTGAATATCAATCAAACTATTTGTTTTTCATCATCATGGAAAGCAAATAAGCAAAATCATGTTTATTTTTAAAAACTTTAGAAATGAACACATCAATCAAACAATTTGTTTTTCATCTTCATGAAAAGCAGATTAATCAACATGTTTGTTTTTAACAACCTTAGAAGCATACATATCAATCAACTATTTGTTTTTCATCGTCATGAAAAGCAGATTTATCAACATCTTGTTTGTTTTTAACAACTTTAGAAGCAAACTTATCAATCCTATTTGTTTTTAACAACTTTAAAAGAAAATATATCAGTTATTATTTGTTTTCCAACAACTTTGGGAACAAATTTATCACTCACAACAACATTCAATCAAGGGCGCTATGGAAACTCTTAAGGGCGCTAAAACACACTTTTCCACAATCAAAACATTGTTAAACGTGCTCCAAAAGGAAAATTTTCTAAACGCAGAAGTTTAATGGGGTACATACCATGGGTCCATAGTGCGCTGGTCGCTGGTGTCATCGGATGCACTCAAAACGGTGTTGGTGAATCGGAAGTGCCATAATTATCTCTCCAGAGCTCAAAATTTACAATTTTTACTAGGTTAAAATGGAAAATGACATTTTTAACCTATTTAAAGGTAAAATTGGTGGATTTTAACACATTTTATCATAGCAGGGGCAATTTTAGTCATCATTTTTCATCTCACATCTCTCCGAGTCATTTTATTCATATCTTAATTTTCAAACGATGAATTGACATCTTAAAAATCATAAAAATAAAAAATTTCACAACAAATTCCAAAAAATCTAAAAATTCAAAAATTTTCATAAAAATAAAAAATCTTATTGATTCATTGTTCGAGGGGGCATATACCTATCAACATTCGACAATCAACATCTGGGGAAAATTTCAAAACTCTTTGAAGCAATGCGAAAAACACATCACTTCAAAGAGGGGCAAAATGTATACACCTAAAAATTGTCACATCACATAGTTTGGTAATTAATTAAATATTTTTAATATTTAATTAAATCTCCAAATTCCATCTGCGTATAAATAAATTTAAATAATTTATTTATATTGTTCATTATTTCATTTCGATTAAATAAATAAGTTTATTTAATCATCTTTTCATATTTACTTTCTTAATTAATTAAATAAACATTATGATTTATTTATATTAATTATCAATAATCTTGGCTTGAATATTTTATTCAAATAAAGATTAAGTATTCTTTTCTTCTAAATTCAATTTACAATTAAATATTCCAAATATTTAATTAATTCCTTTCTAAAGTCACATTACAATTAAATATTCCAAAATATTTAATTAATTCTTCTAAAGTCTATTTGCAAATTAAATATTCTAAATATTTAATTAAATTTTCTATAGTTCTAAAATTAAATATTTCAAAAATATTTAATTTCTTCAAACTCAGATAAAATTAAATAAATTTATTTATTTATTTATTTAATTTGCATTATCTTCAACAATCGTGAAACAAACTGCCAAAACAGAAAAATTAATTTCTCTATTCTTGTGCAAGCTTGTTCCCATGGGTTGAAGACAGGCTTCCATTCTTCTCTCCAACCTCCCAACCTCTTCCATCTTCCTCTCAACCTCTCCATCTCTCACCATTCAAATTTACCAGACAACCTCACAGCCGTTGATCCTTGCTAGCCAGGATTTTGCCTGCAAAAAGCTATAAAAAGGACTGTCAGGTCTTTGAAATGACAGAGAAGCTTTCAATAGAATATAGCCAAATTGCAATAGCATAAGCCTTTTAGCATTCACAACATTCAAGCATCATAGCATAGCATAGTAGCATAGCATATCATGGCATATCTACTTCATTTCATAGCATCCTCAATTCACAGCCCCTGTGAATATCCATATCAGTATCTTCCCTCCACCAACATATAGCATAGAGAAGCTCTATCACTTTGCATACTCATTCTGAAGATTCCCATTTGGAGAAGCCTTGCATACACAATCTAAGAGCACCAGCTTCAAACAAATCTCTAGAGATAGAGGAAGATGGAATGCCTTTGAAGAAGCTTCATTTATTTCTTTTGAAATCAATTTAATTAGCTTTCCTTCAGTTTAAAGTTCCATTATTTGTGTTTTGTTTATCTCAATTTGATTATACATATTTAACATACACAATAGGATATGTATTTTTAGAAACTACATCTTAGCCAAGGCTTTAAGGAGATTCCTTGAAGATTATGTGGTGCTTAGAACCTAATGTAAGCAAAAGAAGCTAATGTGGTAGAGGGCAGTTCTCTTTGAGACAAACTTGTACTCATAAAATTTGCACAGCAAAGAAACCTCAAGGGAAAAATCATTGTTTAGAACTAGTATATGCTTTTAAATTTTCCACGTGGTGAAAAATTCGGTGGGATTAATGGTGATTAATCAAGCTGATAAAGTAAAAGGTGCAAGACTTATATTTAATTTATAATTATTTTTGATAAAGTAAAGGGCGCAAGACTTATATTTAGTTTATAATTATTTTATTAACTATAAAATAATATAAAAGGAGCTTTCATTATAAAATAATATAAACGGATCTTTCACGACAATAGTGAAAGGTCAATTAGGAAAAAATTGGTTTATTTTTTGCACAAATTTGTGTAGTAAATAAGATCAATTGATATATCATTTAGAAAATGATTTTAATAATATTATTAATTTATTTTTTATATTATTATATTTATTAATTTATATAAAAATTATAATTTATAATTTATATTATTAATTTATTAATTTTAATTTTTTTTTTCAATTTTTAAAGCGATGAGGAAATGCTGTCACTGAATGTGGTTTGATCCCTGGTCATCCGAGACGAGGGAGACCACCAAAATTCTCAGCACAAGGCGGTCCTCTACCTACCCAAGCAACCCAAATGGAGGAGCTGGAGCTAGAAACTGAGCCTGAGCATGGGCAATGGCAGAAACTCCCAGTATTTAGCATTTGTGTTGATGGACGAAGTGATGAAAGATGAGCTTCGGGTGACCGAAATAGCTCGGGACATGGCCATGGAGTTCTGAGGGGATTTAATCAATGGCTGCCTCATATATTCGTGGCCCGGAATGGCCGCTCGTGAGTCCGTCTGGCTGCCCTTTCCTCACTTGACGGACGCTTGCCCTCAGCAGCTCCATGAATTTGTAACCCTCACTAGAGGCCTCTTCAGGGTTGAAAGTCTTCCGTCAAGTAATAGAAGCCCTGTCTATTACCCGCGGAAGGCCTCGCTCGCTATGCGCATCAGCAGGGAATTTGTCGATAGTATGGACAAGTTCACGAGAATTCTAGCTGGTGGCAGGTGGAGCGTTTTCAATGTTACTAGTAGGATAATTTTTTGCACTGGCAGCGACAGGGATTGAGGTGACAGTCTTGGCAGGCAGCCACTGCCAACAAACCATCACTATTTTTGCAGAGTCTCTCTCCACTCCTCAGCTTACATGTGCCTGGTGGCTGTGGTCAATGGGCAGACGAAGGCTGCTAACTCCTCTTGTGGGTATTTTGACGTAGAAGCATTAAAGGTAAAATGTAATGGAAGATGAGGAAATAAGTATTAAACTAGCAAAAAGATGAAAACTGATGAAAAATGATGGATGGCTTCGAAAACCAATAGTGGCAGGAAAAGGGTAAAAAGTGACGAAAAATATGCACGACTGAGATTGATTTAAGCATCTTTCCGGGTCTCTTGGGGTTTGTGAACCATTGATGGGAAAAGTGAGCTTCAAAATCTCATATAGTACACGCCTTCGCATAATTAAATATTCAATAATTGCTATTTAAGGTTTCTCAATGTGACGACATAAATCTTATCCTGACCTTTTCATACTATGTGTATTTAAAAGCTAATTAGAAAAAAGTTGAAGTTTTCTTTTTTCTTTTCTTACAGTCGTGCTTTCTAATGTTTTTAAGATGCATGTTGATTTGTCTATTCACAAACTTGTAATATTATGAGCCATCATCAATCTTCACATGGTATGGTGAATAATAGGTTTTTTAAATGTCAGAGAGTGTTTTTGAATTATGATTTTGTATCTTTGTCTTGTAATTCTTGATAGTGTTTGTGTGTTTAAGGTTTTCTATTAGCTAACTATTGCTAGTTTTTATTCTTTGTGATTTACTTTGTAAATAAAATATAAAAATTAAAAATTAAAAAATCTTCTTATGGCACTTTATTTAGCTTAAACTTTCTAATTATGAAATTTTCATGATTAGTGCAAATTATATTACTTCATGTAAATTATATGGAGTAGTAGTTAAAAAAAAGGACCAATGAGTATGAAAAGTAAAATGAATTGGGTCAACTTTGAAAAAAATATGAGTATTAGGTGGTTTACTTCCACATTGTTGCCTTTAGATATAATGAAAGCTTTTACTAGCTTATAGTATTTAACATACATGTTTCTTCAAAGTAAATTTAAAAAAAATATTGATTGGAAACTCTTCATGCATATCATATTATTAATTCATCTTTAAATATTTATATATGTTTTATAATTAAAGAAGATGGTTGATGGGCACACACATCTCAAATCACGACACATCCTCAAAACACATTACAAAAGTAAAGTCTATGAATGTGCAAAAATAATGAGAGCGGAGAGGAAAATTTCTAGAGAGACCATAACTCATCAAACTAGATTTTTTTCCAAACCCTAATGGTGCCTCCCTACAACCGATTGTTAGAACTAATTTTCATTTGTCAAAGAAGAGAAAAGATTTGGAAAAAACCCCCATATGTAAAAGATTTGGAAAAGATTTGTAGAAAGATGCCAAAGCAAAGGATTAGACATAAATTAAAACTCAACCCTATTCTCTGCTTATTAACATGGTTGATAATGAAACAATAGTTAATCAATCTTCCTACAATGTTATTTACTAATACCCACCATGTGTTGTAGTGACTTATAATAACCAACCTCCCTCACCATGTAACTCACCTTCTATCCCATTCTCTTCCTCACACCACCCTTCCTCTCTTCTAGACCCCAAATACTTCAAATATGCACTACTCAAACCTAATAACAAAGTTCCTAAAATGAAAAAAAGAAGAAGAAAGATCTACAACTACCTTTACTAAGTAATGCTCCTTCAATCCCAACCATGCCCCTCCTCTTCGCAATTCCAAGCTATCTTGATCCCACTTCTCTTTGTCAAAAAGGCTTAACCATAAAAATTTCATGTAAAATCATCCCTATGCCAAAGTAAAAGAGTAAATTTAACTATAGATGGAAGAGGACACTCTTCTTGATCACTCTCAATGAAGTGCTACATGAAATTTTAGAATATTTAGGGATTGCCACTCCCTTCTTAGAAGATTCAAGTTGAGAACTCTATCTAGATTAATAATCCTGATGTCCTTGTGCCACAAGAAATAAAAGTGAATGATATTAAACTGAAAGACACTCTTTCTCTTATTTAGAAAGAGGCTCTTTTTTTCCACACCAATCATACTAATGGTGAAGCTGGTGTTGTTTTAGGCCTTGTTGTTTAACTAGCCAAACATGTGAGTATTAGGTCTAATCCTAACAATTGTTGCATTCAAGTCAGTATTATTTTTCAAGATATCATCTTTGGATTTTAATCCATTTATACCCCCAATTACTCCCCTACTATAAATTTTATTTATAAATGGTTATGCCTTTAACTCCACATGGTTGAACGGTTTTCTAGAGGATAATTTAATATGGTTGAAAATTCCTCTATCATAATTAAGATAGACTTATCAAAAATAAATTTGATGCTTGAACCTTATCCAAAAACTCTCTTGGTGTCTATGACTGCCACAAATAATGTTGGACTACAAAAAAAACATTCGAGTAAGTGCACAAATATGGGGGACTAGAAACAGGTCTTAAGTAGACACCTTTTTTTGAAATTAGGAAATATTGGCCTTTGATGAGAAATTGAAGATAGTTACACTCAAAATTTTAAGATGCAATGAAAGCAAGAGTTGTAGTGCTCTGAATCTACTTTTTAAACTACTATTTTTTTTAAAAAATGGTAGAGATTTAGGAGTTAAAATGGAGGGCCACACAAATTGGTCCTATTTTTCTAAAAAAGCATAACATGGCATCTGATGTGGCCCCCCTAAAATGTTAACTTTTTTTAGTATTTCAAAAATCACTTTGGTGAGAAATTAGCTAACACCCTGTAGTTTATGCCTAATTTTTTTTGGTAATTTTTAATGAATGTATGATTTTTACTAATTTTCAAAGTGAACACATCCTGAAAAAATAGAAAATTGAGCATGCTCCCCCTAGATTTTTTTAAAAATGTGTAGAATAGAGTCTAGCTTCTAAAAATGTAATTTATTTCAAATTTTGATGAACAATTAAAAAATCCAGTAAAAATACCACACATTGGGTTTTGACAAAAAATAGATAATCTAATAAAAGAAATTAAAGATGAAAACCTTAACATAATCAAAATGTGAAAAAAATTGCATGGTTAGATAGCTAAGAGAGAGGTTAACATTGTCATGGTATTTTATTTATCTAATCTTTAAACACTTGCAAACCTAATGGGAAGCACACTCAAGATTATAACATTTTTGTTACCATTTACCAAAACACGTCCTTGGACATTGACAAGTCACTCAAAACCTTTGGGTTGGAATCCAAAGGCTTGGAAATTTCTAAATCAATAAATAACACAAAAATATTATAATGCATTCATGTTATGTTTAGATTTTTATATTTATCCCCCTCACATTATCTTTGTCTCCCACTCTTTATCAATCTTTCCCTCTATCCATCCCTATGGTATCTCCCCCCCTCTTTAGGTCTCTCCCTCTCTACCTACTCCCTCTCTCCCTACCCCTCTCTTTATTTGTCTCACTTTGTATCTTCTATCTATCACTCTCCTCCCTCTCTAGGTAATTAAACTTTTTTCCAATTGAATGTATAGATTTTAGAATGGAGGTTATAAGGTTTAGGGCTGAGAGTATAGAGTTTAGCATTGTGGGTAGTTTAGGGTTGAGGGTATAAGGTTTATGGTTGAGGAAGTGTAGGGTTGATGGTTTAGTATATATGATTTAGGGCCTAGATTTGAGTGATAATGTTTATGGTTTAGGGTATAGGGTTGAGTGTATAGGGTATAGAATTTAGGGTATTGGTTATAGGGTCAAGGGTATAGGGTTTATGATCCAAAGGGTATAATGCATAGGTTTGAGAGTGTAGGGTTAAGGGTTGAGGTTATGGGTTTATAGTTGAGGGTATAAGGTATAGGGTATAGGGTTGAGGGTATAGGGTTGAGAGTATTTGCTATAGCGTCAAGGGTATAGGGCTTACAAGTTAGGGTATATAGTATAGGGTCAAGGGTATACAATACAAAATTTAGGGTTGAGAATTTAGCATATAGGCTTTAGGGCCTAGGGTTGAGAGATGGTGTTTAGGGTTGAGGGTATAGGGTTGAGAGTATATGGTTTACAATGGAGGGTATAAGGTTGAGGATGTATATAAGGACATATATGTGCATTATGTGTTAGGGAATTTTATCTTACATATAGTAATCAAGGGATTATCTATCATTTGAGTCTTTAGTGAATAGATATCAACAAATAGGATTAATTTTTAATTCAATTGAGCCTAATATTTTGTGTAGTGTTCACAATATTCCAACATAGCTAGTAAGGTTATTCATTTGAATCCAACCCAATTAGTTTCCATCTTTATTTGTTCTTCCTTATTACATATTAATGTTGTGATGAAGATATTTGAGGTAACTAGACCACATTTGGTGTTGATATTTCTAAAAAAATTCTTATATTTATATAAATTTAATAGGCTTATGATCTATGTGAATAAAAATTTCTTTCCTGAAGATATATTAATTCCATGTTATTTGCAAGCTTGAACTATTTATATAACTCCTTGTCATACATGGGGTACCCATAGATAGCATTAGATAAAAATATCACTACATGTTAGGAAAATAGATAACCAAATTGAGGACCAAAAGTACTCCAAGTGCATATTTGGAGGCCTCAACCTCAATTTAAAATGACTAGGGTACCAATTTGGAAAATCCATTTTGATTTGAAGGTATTATTTCACACATTTGATGACATAGTGGAAACTTGGTGGTACACAATCTATAATAAAAAATTGGACCCCTTAAGTTGATTGAAGAGGCCATTAATTCAAGGAGTTGGATGCTTCTATTCACCCAAGTTGTCTTTAATATGTGACATTTCTATTCGCCCAACTATTCTAACTACCTAAATTTACCCTTAGCTCACTCATCCCATGGATTGTTGTTGTGGGTGTAGTGCTCTTTATAGGTCTAATCTCTTTAAAAACGGTAGATATTTGTAATAACAAAAAAAGTATCCTTTTTCCCTTATTTGGTTTGGGAATAACTATCATTGAATTAACCTAATGGTGTCTTGGAATAGTGTTGTAGTGTGTTGTACACATTCACATAATTCTAGGGCCCGTATTTTTTTGAAACATACCTTAATGTGTCCTTTGCAAGAGTGTTGTATAGTGTTGTAACACACTTTCACACTTTTCTAGGGTTTATTTAATGAATTAAGCCTAATGAGCCCCTTTAATGAAATATACTTAATGTGTACCTTATTTATATAGGGTCCTTTTAATTAATTGTGGTTGATTGGAGTTAATTAACCCCTTTAATTCAAATTTAAACCTTATTTATGACACCTCTTAAAGATCTATCTTGACACCCACAATTAAAATTACAAACATCCCAAAGCATGTTAGAGCCAACCAAAGTGATCTACACCATGATCTCCACATCAAGATACAATATTTACATCAATGACAACACTATAGTGTATAATAGTTGATAAATAGGAAAATTGGATACTTTTTAGGGTATCACACTTTTTCCTTTCAATCATTCACTAATGTCCTAGGAGTCCCAATTGGATTGACTAACAACCTCACAAGGTGGGTCCATTCACAATTAGGACCAACCTAGGAGGGGTTTTTTTAAGTTCTAAGGGGTTCACCACCAAGCAAATGCTTGGAAAGGAAAATGTTGGAAAACACAGTGTGATATGCAAAATAACCTATAACTAGAAATGTAAGCAAAATGAAAAATGTAAATGATGAAATTATGCAATAGGGGGATAGTATGTATGTACTTGGAAATCTTGAGATGCTGTGAGGATTCTGGAAATGTGAAGAAGCTTCCAGAATATGTTGTGGAGGACTAAGATGCCTAGAATGTTGTATTAGTCCCACAGCTATTTTTTGGGGAAAATACAGAGTCTTCAAATATTAGAACTAGATATTGAAAAATATTTTAAAAGAGGCCTAGGAGGACTAAGACTCCCAAGATGGTGTATTAGTCATGTTTTAAATTTCTGCAAACTCTAAACAAGATCCTAAGCTCTTAGGTTTGCACTTGTTTCCCTTTTGATTTCAGGTTCTAAAACTTCCAGATTCATCCTATAGGTGAGTTTCCATGAAAATGAAAACTTTTTAATGCAACTTTGCAACTTTTGTAACTTTTCACTCCAAGTGATCTTCAAGTCTTCAACCTAAATCTGCAATCACAAATATGCAAGATGGAAAAACTTATTGTCTATTAGTGAATGGGGGTTTTCCTTTGTCAAACCCCTTATTGGTAATTAAACCTTGAAATGAAATAGAAATAATGAAGGAAATGGTGAATGAACAACATGTAATGCTACAACTCACCAAACCCTTATAAAGTTTGCAAACTTGTGTGCAATGGTTGCAATGCATATGGATCTTGAATGCTTGAAAGATAGGACTTGAATTGCTTGGCTTGAATCAAAACCCTACATCACAAATATTAGCACAATAACACACATGATGCAAGAAAACTCTTTGATATTATGCTTGAATCTAAAAATGGCTCCAAATGCTTGATAGATCTGCTCTTAAATGCTATTGTAAACTCAATTTGATATTATGAATGCTCTCACAAAATACTTGGATTGAAATGAATGAATGAACATTTTATTTATAATTATCTATGCTTAATATCCCAAAATTATATCACACCAAGCCGACGTATGAATTCATTAAATAAAGGAGGTTAAATCCTGCTAGAATTTGAAATTAAATCTCAAAAATGACTCAAGGAGGACTAAGACACCCTAGGTGGCATCTTAATCCCAAGTCCTAAAAACTTGGGGCAGAGACACCAAAAAGGGGCCCAATCAACATATCTCAAAATTAGGGTCCTAAGAGCCTTGGGGGACAAAGATGCCCTAGGTGGCATTTTAGTCTCGACCCAAAAATTAGGGACACACCAATCGAGTCATTAAATTTTCATTTATGCATTGGAGAATGTCAAGATTAACCAGAAAAAGATGTAATTTATAAGGCTTGTTGACACAAAATAAGACCAATTAAGCCATAAAGAAGCATAAATAAAGTAAAGCAGGCCCAAACAAGTGTGAAAATGCAAGGGTGTGCATTTTACTACACTACATTTAGCTCCCACTTTAGTGAGATGATGGAATTGCTTCAAAATTACACTAAAGTAGCCAACTACGCAATCAAGAGGGATTCAAATATACCAATGCTAGTAAGATAGGACGACAACAATCAAGAGTGTGGTGAAGCCATAGGATCAAAATCCTATGGTAGACCAACATAGGCACAAAAGAATATGCTTGCAGATGATATATGAAGCCATACTCAAATTGCAAACATACACCATCAAAGCCAAGAAAAAGAAAGGAAAAAGAAAAAGGAAAAAAAAAGGGAAACTACAATAGATCAGGCTTCGATTGGCCATCCAATGCGGTGGAATGATTCTTGGCTATTTATCCAAAATGTTTACAAGTGGAACATGTTTTCCACTATGCAAAAAAAGACATTCTTACAAGGGCTAGTGAAGCTAGGTGTCCACTAGGTGAGCCCCAGGAAGTCCATATCAACGTCATACCCCCATGACTATGATAAGGACAAAAAATACATGCTCACAAGGGCTAGTGAAGCTATTTGTTCACTAGGTGAGCCCTAGGGGATGATATCAAAGCCATACCATCATGACTTTAATAAGGTACAAAATTCATGCTCACAAGGGCTAATGAAGCTAGGTGTTCACTAGGTGAGCCCTAGGGGACCTATGAAAGCCATACCTCCATGAATTTAATAAGGTACAAAAGGAAAAATGCAACAAGAAAAAGGAATTTTCAAAGGGATTTTGCTTAATTCATGTGAGGTCTTACTCTTAGGGGACATTATTTCTAATATTTCTAGGAGAGGACTGACCAAAGGATAAAATATTCACCACTAAGGGGAATATAATATGCTAAGATAGATCACATTCTTCAAGGAAATTACTCCCAATGTAATCACAAAGAGGAAAATGCATCGTATGAAATAAGAAAATTATATCAAAGAACATGAAAAAGGAAAAATGCAATCAAAATAATTCCAATGTATGCCCCCACTTAAAAGAAATTGCTAACACCATACTATGAGTAATTACTTTAAATTAGCAAATGAGAACACAAACAAGAAGAAAGACATAAGAGCCAACTTGGAAAACCCTATGCCAAGTCATATGTTTCCAAGTAAAGTTGTGTCATGCAAAAGAAAAGGAAAAGGGAGGGGTTGTCCCCAAAATGAAAACACCAAACACATAAGGGATCTATGGATTTGGGATCAGTATGTTCTTTGTTGAAATGTAATTTTTAAGAGATCTTGGAACTGTCATCATCCCCCAAATACACATATAATTGGAAGAATGACACAAAGAGAGTGAAAATAAAGAAAAAGGAAGCCTTTTGGGTCAACATGGAAGAGACATAGGGTGTGTCAACACCTTGCATCAACCCCAAAAGGAAAACACAAGGCAAATGAAATGAAAAAGCTTTTGGGTCAACATGAAGGAGACATGAATGTCTCGATGCCTTGCATCATCCCCTAAAGGAAAAAATAAGAAATGAAAATGAAATGCAAGAGAAAAGATCAATAAAAATGGAAAAGTATACAAAATATAGAAGAATGAAGGTACAAATAGAGGAATGCACATATAGAGAGAGAAACATCATGGGGGATCACATTATGCACATGCAAGAAAACAAAAAGAAATTGCAAAAGACTAGTAAGGCATAGGCGAGTCAACCTAAAGTAAGTCACCCACCTCCCAATCCCAATCTATATATAAGTGGAGGGTAGATAATGAACCTAAGGGACAACAAAAAATACCATACTAGGACAAGGCCAACTACTTCTTCCCCCATTGAGTGCAAGACAAGAATGGGTTGAGGTAGGTGATGAGAAGGGGTCATGTAATAGTGAGAATAGAATGTACTTAAAATGAAATAATTTGGAATAATAGAAATTCTAGAAATTGAAACTGAAAACTGAAGGTAGCCAACAGAAACACAAAAAGAAATTTTAGAGCCTAACAACTAGGGAACAAATTCAATAGGGAATAAGACGCCAGGAAGGGCATCTTGGTCCTCCTAATGAGATTATGAAGTTCTATAGGTTGAAATAGACAACAAACAACAAAGAGAAATTTATGAAGCAAAAATCCTATGAGGGACTAAGATGCCAGGAAGGGTGTTTTAGTCCTAGCAGAGGTTTTTTGTAGAAAAACTGTGAATTCTGGAATGTTAACAATATTTGCAAATTTCCTGTGCAAGATATTGATCCTCAGAAATAGAAAAATGTACAAATAAGTGCAAGAAAAATTAACTAGGAACAAGCAATTGAATGCAATAAGAATGCAATGAAGATGAAAAACAATGCACTTTTCAATTTTTCAATGAAATGAAATGATGCAATGAAGTAACGATGCAACCTATATGCACTTTCACTAATGCAAATATAGGAAACCCTAAATTCAATTTCACTAATGCAAGATACAATGCAAGAATGAATGCAATCTAGATCTAGGACTTTAATGAACTCCAAATTTAAAAATGAATGCTCAAAAGAGATGGATTCACCAAAATGATGAATAGGAAAATTGGATACTTTTTAGGGTATCACACTTTTTCCATTCAATAATTCACTAATGTCCTAGGAGTCCCAATTGGATTGACTAACAACCTCACAAGGTAAGTCAATTCACAATTAGGAAGGATCTAGGAGGGGGTTCTTTAATTTCTAAGGGGTTCACCACGAAGCAAATGCTTGGAAAAGAAAATGTTGGAAAACATAGTGTGATATGCAAAATGACCTATAACTAGAAATGTAAGCAAAATGAAAGATGAAAATGATGAAATTATCCAATAGGGGGATAGTATGTATGTACCTGGGAAATCTAGAGATGATGTGAGGACTCCAGAAATGTGAAGAAGCAACCAAAATATGTTGCGGAGGACTAAGATGCCTAGAATGGTGTATTAGTCCCACTGTTGTTTTTTGTGGAAAATACAGAGTCTTTGGATCTTGAAAAATCTCTAAAAATAGTCTTGGGAGGACTAAGACACCTAAGATGGCGTACTAGTCCCATTCTAAATTTATGCAAACTCTGAATAGGATCCTGAGCTCTTAGGTCTACACTTGCTTCCCTTTTGATTTCAAGTTCTAAAACTTCCAGATTCATCTTGTAGGTGAGTTTCCATGAAGATGACAACTTTGTAATGCAACTTTTCAACTTTTTCAACTTTGCACTCCAAGTGATCTTCAAGTCTTCAACCTAGATCTGCAATCACAAATATGCAAGATTGAAAAACTTGTTTTTTAGTGAATGGGTATTTTCCTTGGTCAAACCCCTTGCTGGTACATCACAAATGTTAGTGTGTCATGTGAATTGTGAGAGTTAGTAGATGAATAATAAAACACACACAACCAATGAGATGTATTACATTAAAGATTTGAATCATAGAATTAATCTATTTTCAAATAAAGCAAAATATCTAAAAATGTTTTATCCATTGTTTTCTATTCTTAAGGATCCTTTAAGTCATTAGTGCTCTCAGATTTGTATGTGCACTATGATTGGTTTGGATGACAACCTAAGAAATGAGATATTGTAAATGCAAGAATCTAAGTTCCTACATGATATTGAATGCTACAAATGATAATGGTGATATTGACAGTGGATATGATGTTAAAGGCTATGATGTAAATGATGTATAAGGCTAAGATGATAAACTAAAATGCAGCTAGAAGACTAAGCCATGATTCTAAGCTAGAATGATTTTGCATATGCTCAAATACTAACTACTAAATTGATCTATGTTCACTAAATGCTCTCAATATTTCTACATAATTTACTTTTACTCAAAGATGGGATGATAAATGTTGTAGAATGGGCTTGTATTTATAGGATTTCCAAAGCATCTTGTGATGTGGCAACAATTAACACTCAATATTTCAGCATGAGAGATGAATAGTGGAGATGGAAGAAGTTAGAAAGAATCATGAAGGATGTTCCCTTGACCAAAGACAACATAACAAGTGTATGAGGGAATACAATTTTTGGAAGAGCCAAGTGTCCCAAGTTTGTTTTGAAATTGGTTGAAGATAATTGTAATTTAAATATTAGAGATATTTAAATTCATGTGACACTTGGTGATGTGACAAAAAGTGTTGTAGACATGTGACTAAATTTGAATTTGGAATTATTCAAACTTAGTGAGAAGATATTTAATTAAATAAAAAAACTATAGGAATTTGTTTATTTAATTAAAATAGAAGAATGTGGTTTAAGATGAAGAATTGAGAAAGTGTAAACTGTATAAATAAATTTAGAACTTATTTATAAGTAGATGAAATAAAAGGGGTTCATTAATTAAATAACTTGTGTTTAATTAATTAATTGTCTTGACCAATTTTAGGTGTATACATTTTGCCCCTCTTTGAAATAATGTATTTACACATTGCTTCAAAGAAAAATTTGTTAATGATGTCGAATTTATTTTTTTGATGCCCCAAACGCTAATTTTTAGGTGATGACGAATATGCCCCCTTTGGAGATAAATCGATGTTTTTTTGAATTTTTAGGATTTTTTGAATTTTTTGAATTTTTTGATGATTTTTTGATGATTTGATGATGATTTCAAAATTTTATGATCCAAAAATGATTTATCTCCCGAAAAATGATGTTTAATGCACCAGGTGATGAAATGATCAATTAAAGCCCCTTTGAAAAACAAAATAAAACAATCCCACGAAAATCCCATTTAATCACTCTTTAAAAAGGTTAAAAAGGTGATTTAAAACTTCATTTGTGCATTTTCATTTTGAAAACTTTGAGAGTAGTTAAGCAATCTAGCAATTTTGAGCAAAATGGTGATCCCCTACCACACATCGATTTGAGTGTGTCAAACATCACAACTGCTTGGAAGTGTATGGACCTCAGGTACATACCCTGAAAACCTCCCTCATAAATTGTGCATTTCACTTTTTGCACCTATTTTCATGTTTGAATTCGGATTTAAATGTTCTAGTGCATAGAAGTACTGATGTGCATAACATGACTATTATACCACATACAATAGATTAGCACTGAGGGTTTGCATTGTAGCACATTCATAGGGGGATTTAGGACTTAGAGCCAGACATTTAGCACATCTGAAAACTATTCCAGTGCATAGGGTATATTAGCACATAGGTGGTGTACTTTAGCACATTAGGCAATGTTATAGTGCCTAGAAGCATTAGTCAATGTTACAATGCATATAATCATTTAGTGCATTGATAGAGGGGTTTAGTGCATTGATCAAATTTAATGGTGCATTGAAACCCTATTATGGAGCATCCATGAAATTGCCTAGCACATATGATAGTTTTGTGCATTGAAGCCCTATTTTAGCACATCCAAGTCAGAATGATGAATTTTTTGAGTGAGCTCCTTGTTTTTTTTTTTTTTTTATCGGACTAGCCTTTGATTTGATGATGATTGATGATGTTGATAGACTAGATGATAATTGACCTCATGATAGGTGAGGTTCAACGATAGGATGATGATAATTGACCTCATGATAGGTGAGGATCAATGATAGTTTTATTGATTAACCTCATGATAGGTGAGGTTGAAAAATTGATTGATTGATTAACCTCATGATAGGTGAGGTTGAATAATAGATCGTTGCTTATGAGATTTGATCAAAGTCTCACTAGAGCTGATTAGGTTGATAGGTTGATTGACTTGAATTGATTGAAAAGATTATTGATTTGCGATGTTTTATGATGATAGGAGTATCTGATGAATCTACAAATTCATGAGTGCTTTCCTAGGACTTGGGATATTTGATCCCACAGCTAGTGCAAGTTGAGGTATCTATTATTGCACTATGCAGATTGAGCTCTTTGTTAGATATGCCTTAGATTAGGATTAATAGGGGGCTCCTTACAACGTTAACAAAGAGATCATGGCATAGTGATCATAATACCTTCCACTTGGCCACCAGTGAGATGACAATGACATCAGAGGATGTCTATCAAATTCTGTGGATACCTATTGTGAGAGAGCTGGTATTATGCGATCAAACAAAGTAGGGTGGGATAGATGCACTTCATAGAGTATTTGAGAATGATGGGATATGTGGTTATGAGATTCCCTGGAGAGATATGGTTGATGATTATACCACACTACCATGTGTAATTTCTAACTTCATTGGAGGGTTCCTTTGTCTTGACCGTAGGTCAAAGGGACTCTTAGTTGGATGGGGTTAGATTCTTGAGAGGATGATGACCCAGGGTACTAGATATGCATGGGGATGTTGCATGTTAGCCCATTTATACCATGATTTACATTAGGTGGTCTATCTCAGAGGACGTAGTTTGTTGGTTGGTGTGACATTGCTTTAGATATGGGCATGGAAGTATATAGCGGTCATGCATACAGTTGGAGAGAGATAGCATCCTACCATTAGGGAATATGTTCATGCATATGCAGGTCTAGTTGCTCAACCTAAGTTGGGAAAATTGGAGTATTGGAGGAGAGTACTTGATGATTTTGAGATGGTGACATGGTGGCCCTACCTTGATTGTGAGTAGTGGCTAGAGGATATTACTAAGATGTTGTATTTGAGTTCATCCATGTATTTGATTGGCAGGACATAGTTTATTATTGATAGGTTTCTACTAAGGAGGGTGATGCAACAGTATGGGAGGATATAGGGCATACCCCAAGGAGTGGCCCATTATGCACGACGATGGATTGATGTACTAGAGTGGGGGCTTGTTTTGTCATATGATACAATAGTGCAAGAGTTCTAGGGTTTATAGGACATCATTTGGGAGATTCATCCAGATGTTATTGAGGCTCTAATATTAGAGGATTATTCACAATATCTCCTCTTACATCCATTCCCACAGATCTCCAACTTAGACAAGCTAGTGAAATTGTTAGACGATGAGGAGAGGGTAGTAGTACATGTGTGTAGGTAGAGGAGAGATGGGGGAGATGAGGAGGAGGAGGAGGTGGAGAGTAGTGATGAGGCTGGCAGAGGTCCAGTTTTTGATGTTCAAGATTTAAGAGTGCCTTGGAAGAGGCGATCATTGGTGGTTGCAACAGAACAACACGTAGAGATCCGATTACCCTCTCAACAACAAAAAACTCAAATTGTTGCATTATAGGTATAGGTTTAGAAATTATAGGGTCAATTTCCATAGGTGTAGGATTTGCTAGCACAAACACAGGGATAGATCTAGACACAGGCACAGGCACAGATGTAGGGGAAAATCGCCACACTCACGGCTAAGAGGGACAGTTTGAGACTATGGGTTGATCAGGTAGAGAGAATTACCGAGAAACTATAGAGAGCTGTTGAGGGTACCTCAACAACGGAGCACTTCAAAGAGGTATGGTGCTTTACCAGAGAGGCAGAGTGGTATAGGCTAAATTATCATGAGGTCATTCCGCTAGAGCATCAAGAGAGCTATGAACAGTCTAGAAGTTGCACTCACACCAGGACTACTAGCAAGGGTGTGACACAACTACTTCAAAGAGATTGGAGAGATCCTAGTGCAGGTCCATCTGGTGGGGGAGGTACCCATTTAGTGATGCCAACACGATCTAGGGGGAGCACTACATAGCTCTGATGTGATGATATATTTTTTGTACTTTGGGACATGATGTATACTTCTTGATTTTGTTGAGACACTATGATACACTGCTAGTTTTTATATTGATGTATCTCTTTATACCTTTGGATATCATTTACACTTGACATTATTTTTTTGAGGTTATATGATATGCAGTGATGATCTATATGTTTATATGATTTATGGTGAATGCCTACATATGATGGATGCATTTTATTTCCACTTTATGATGCTTATGTCATGTTCTATTTAGAATTTATTTATAAGTAGATGAAATAAAAGGGTTTCATTAATTAAATAACTTTTATTTAATTAATTAATTGTCTTGACCGATTTTAGGTGTATACAATTAGCACAACACACATGATGCAAGAAAACTCTTTGATATGATGCTCGAATCTAAAAATGGCTCCAAATGCTTGATAAATCTACTCTTGAATGTTCTTGTGAACTCAATTTGATATTATGAATGCTCTCACAAAAGACTTGGATTGAAATGAATGAATGAACCTTGTATTTGTACTTATCTATGCTTAATATCCTGAAATTATATCGCACCAAGCTGACATATGAATTCATTAAATAAAGGAGGCTAAATTTCACTAGAATTTTAAATTAAATCTTGAAAATGACTCAAGGAGGACTAAGACGCCCTAGGCGGCATCTTAGTCCCAAGTCCTAAAAAATTGGGGTAGAGACACCAAAAAAGGGCCCAATCAACATATCTCAAAATCAGGGTCCCAAGAGCCTTGGGGGACAAAGACACCCTAGGTGGCGTTTTAGTCCCGACCTAAAAATCAGGGACACACCAATGGAGTCATTAAATTATCATTTATGCATTGGAGAATGTTGGGATTAACTAGAAAAGGATGTAATTCATAGGGCTTGTGGACACAAAATAGGACCAATTAAGCCATAAAGAAGCATAAATAAAGCAATACGAGCCCAAACAAGTGTGAAAATGTAAGGGTATGCATTTTACTACACTACAATAGTCTACCTTGTGCGTATCCCACATGCTCATGTTTACAACATCAATGAAAAAATCTTCATTCTTCCAACACTTATTGGGGGAAAAAATAGGAGGGGGCATATATTCACCTCTTCATCCTATTTTTTTTTATAAACCTCTAAATTTTTTTCAAGCATTCTTCTCATTGTGGTAGCTTCTTCATTCTTTCCAATTGACCTAAAATTGACTTTTTTGGAATGAAACTTCACGTCAAACACTATAGTTTCTCACTAAGCTCGATCATTGGGGGTACCATTTGTACCTACTTGCTCAAACTTTGTGGCCTCTAAAGTATCCTTTTTACACAAATCTACAAAATTTTCAAACTTCCAAAGTCACAAAAAATATATTCTTAACTACTTTACACTAAAGTGGGGGAAAAATGTAGGGTCATAAAATTGCACGCTATGGAAATTTCACTTGCACATTTTTCCCATTGCATTTATGGTGACTAGCTACATTTATGGAAAAATCCTTATGAGTTGGAATTTCATGATTTCAACTCCATAAGGAACAATGATGGAGCATTAGTATTCTGCCACCACATTTTTTATAAAGTTGTGAGTTAGACACCTGTGCGATGGTTGGACGTCCACATAGTGCACAAACATCATCAAACTTTTTGAGTTTAAACAAGGGAATCTTGTGCATCTCACCTATGAAATGTATCATTATAGTAGAATCACGAGTGTAATGGCTCCTCCCACCCATTCTACCTTGAAAAACCTCTCATTTTCATCCATTCTCTAATTCATCCATTCCATTCTCACTTGCTCTCAATCTTTCACTCTCTTCTCTTCTACATCTCTTCTCTATGATGAAGCTCTGTTGGATTCACATCTCATTAACAACTAAGGATCTCTTCTAAACACTCAATTTCATGTGTATCAAGCTAAGAGGGAGCCACAAACTACTAGTAATGCTCTCTTGTTGCATTATCCTTTCTTGTTCATTTTACAAATGCATGCTTGACTTGTTAATTTTACTTGTGATAGGGGTTATCCTTTGTGTCACTAAAAAATTTATAGTTGGAAATTTTTATGCTCTATTGAGTCCCTCTCATGGAATTTGGCTTGATTTTTCCTAGATTTAATATTGTAATGTGGTCAACACATTTACATTAGATCTTGGACCCTTGAGAATCATTGAGAATTGTAGGTTGTCTTGTAAAAGTGTTCTTAAGTGTTGTAACTCACTTTTACACTTTTCCAAGACCCTTTCATTATAATTTATGTAAATAACCTCTTTTTAGCACTTACCAAGTCTCATTTCAAAGTGTTGTAAATATTTGCAACAAACTCACACTTTTCTAGACTTGGCATCACTTATTCAACCCTCTCTTACGTTGAAATGACCCCTTAATACACTTCTTGGCCCTACTTAAGTGTATTTTTGAGAATATTCCCATTAAACCTCATTAAATACACTTCAGTCTCTGACACCCAATAAAATTGCCCTGGTTGTACTAAGTCACCACCTAGGGTGACTTAGTCCCATTGGGCACAAAAATCAAAATAATTTCAATTTTCTGGTGGGAGTTTATTCTCTCACCCTTGAGGTCGGCCTATGATGTGTTATTTTTGGGAAATATTCAAAATAAAGTATAAATAAAGGGTTTTTCTCTCATTTTCACCCTGATCCCATTCATTCACTTAATCATCCAAGCAATTATCAAGCAATTTCCAAGCATTCTAAGCATTATCAAGTCTTCCATTGGAGCACTTCATTGAATATCTTCAGATTTTAACATCAAGGGTTTAGTGAGTTTGTGATATTGCATGTTGATTCATCATTCTCTTTCTATTTCATTTCATTATCTAGGGTTTGATTACCAAATCAGGGTTTGACCAAGGCAAACCCCTATACTCTAACCCTTAACCTTTTTTTCCCTCTTTGCATGTGTGTTTGTAGGTCTTGTATGCAGATTTGCCAAAGAGCAAGGTGTTAAAAAGGTGTTTTCAATCCATCAAAGTTATCAAAGTCAAAAAAGGCCTAATTGAAGCTTGGATACCTCTTTTAGCCTGATTTTTGCAGAATATAGATCAAACACCTATAAGGAAAGGAAGTGTAGACCAAAAGCTACAGATTCCTGCCCTAAATTTCTTAAGATTCCCAGGTGGACTAAGTTGCCATTTGTGGCGAATTAGTCACACTTCCAAGCCTGAAAAGTGGTTTCTACTTTTTTGGACACCCATTTGGAAGATTCTTGTTCTGACATACTTTCCTCGAAATTGGACTAAGTTGCCCAGCTTGGTGTAAGTGTCCCAATCAACATTTCCAGTCAACTCTATGGTATTCCAGAGCCTCTATGCATCAAACTTCAGATTCCAGGTGCACCTATCTAGTCTTGTTTAATTTTTTCATTTTTTACTTGCATTCGTAAGTGTTTTTGCATACATCACTGTGTTTTTAAAAAAGTTGCATTTCTTAGGTTTAATATTAATAATCATCTTTTTTTTTTTTTTAGTGCATTAGAAAATTGTACTTAGGCATATTGCATCCATCCTTGTATTAATTTTGAATGTATACATTTCATTTTGGGTCCATTTCTCTCCTTTTAGGTGAAAAAACTTAGAAGAGTTAGAGAACCCTTGGATACCCAAAATCAATGTCCACATCCTCCATAGCAAGGTATGTTTCTATCACATGCATTATCTATTTTTTTTCTGGCTATTTATGGAGGTGGGAACACCAAAACGGGGGTTTGACTGAGCCAAACCCCGAAACATCCCTAACACTTTTCCTCATCCTCCTTGTGTGTAGGTTGTTCACATGAAGCTTTGTTGGAGGCTTCATATCATAAGACAACTTGTGAGTTTTTATCTCACTTCCTTTATCATTTCAATCTATTTAGTTTAGATACATAAATCATTCTTCTTGTTGGTGTTTTGTTCATTTTAGCTTTTTGTTAACTCAATAGAATAGTCAGACTTCAGATTCTTGGTAAATAGCAGACTCCATGAGTTTTGGGGTATAAGTTCAACTCTTTGTCTATATGAGATGCTAGCATGTCATGTTTTCATCTAAATCCCATGTTACATCTTTTGGTTGAGAGCTTCCTAGCTTGTTCCAGAGACCTATATAATATGATCTTTTAGTCCCAAAAGTCCTTTATCCAAAATCATATTAGAGACTCATTTTATTACATTTTTATCTCAAACCTCTATTTCTTGAAATTTGTACATTGAGGTGATTCAGGGCCACTCACTCCCTTTAGACCCTATTCGTCTTGGGGCTGGGGAGGAGTGAATCCCCTCCTTTGCAATGTGTTCTACAACTTGAAAAATATATCATGTATGTTAATTAAATTAGAATGAAAAGTTGAGGTACCATTCTAAATACTATCTAACATAATTGAATTCTTCATAGGGATACTAATAGTGATTTTATCCATTTATATTTGAAACTATGCAATTTATTACTTGATCCATTTTTTTGAATAATGCATCTAGCGTAGAGGAAGGAATGATAACTAATAAGGGTTGGTGATCACTATGGTGTGTACAAAAATGGGTATGAGAGGTAAAAGGTTGGTTGAAGTGATATCTTGGCATAATTGAATATTGGAGAGATAGTTAAAGGAATTCAAGTTATGGGATATAGTGTTATATGTGGAAAATATTTTTCTAAGTGAGGTAATAGTAGGTCTAGAAGTTGTATATGAAAGAGTTATAGAGTTTTTATATATCATGTAGATAAAAGATATCTAAAAAGGGCTATATGAGAAAAGTAAGCCATGATTGAGAGACTAAGGGAAAAAAATAAGTAATAAATGGTGGGAGACTAGTAGATGGACTATGGAGATGACTAGTGACAATGCAATTAGTAATGGTAGAGGATGGATCATCTATGATAAAAAAAATTATGGTCATGAGTAGATATATTAGTCACAATAGATGAAATAATAGTAGGATAAATTACTTGCAACATCTCTACGGCATATGGTTTGTTAATAGGAACATCATGAAATAAATTATTGGCCATTCAAATAAAGATAATGGTCATAATCCTTTTTTTTTTCTTTATTAACATCATTTTAATTGGTTTGGGAAACCATTCTAGGGTTTAAATGAGCATTAACTCTCCTTATAGTACAACAAAAATGACACTTCATTTGTATTGCTTTAGACAACCATGCTAGGGTTTATGTGAGAACTTCTTAGTGGAAGGTTATTATCTCAAGTAAATCATAACATAAATTAAATAATAGAGGATAAAGTTCAAAATTGTATTTTTAGATTGAAAAATGAAAAGTATTAGTTGTATATTAGATCTTAAAATTAAACTCTAATATGGTTATCAAGAGTTTCTCTAGGGAAAATAAAATATAGCACAATCAAACACAAAACCCTAATAGAAATAAGATGTAATAATTTGAAAGAAATCAAGTAAAAGAGTGTTAAGAGTTTTTTATTTGAAAATGACATGTGAATATCAAAAAATACATATTTGGAAAGCTTTAATAGGAATAAGAAACCTTAGAAGAAAACTATGTTGTGTAGGATTGATTAGGCTCACCAAAACTTAAAGAAATGAGACATTCCTTTAATATAATATAGAACAATTCAATAAAATGTATATATATATATAAGCACAATTAACCTAGATTAATTATTGGGGATATTTATGTGTTAGTATTTTGTAATAGTTATTGTTATACTATAAAAAGTAAACATAATTCCTAGGGTTACTTACACCTATGATTGAAGAATGAATGTTTTTAGGTAATATTGTTAAATCTTTTTTTTTTTTTTTCTTTCATGAAAATGTGATCTCTTCATTGATAAAGTACCTTAGCTCTTCCAATAAATTTGTACTTTTATAATGTCAATTCTTCCAATCTAGGTTAGAATTGTGATTGTATATTTATCCTTTTTCTTTTGAATTGACCTTGCATACTGTATGTTTATGTTCCTTGTCTCACCTAGGGGAGAGGACCCAGTACCTGAGCATGTTTCAATAGGTATGATAGTAGTTGTTTATATAATTCCCAATATTTTTATCTATATTGGACCAATAGTTGTGGCTTTAAAGTTGTTTATGTTGATGGTGACTGCCCATAATTAAACAAAATGTATTCCTTTGATCTTAAAAGCAACCAATCATGTGATTCCATATGAGCACTCAATAAAACATGTTGTGAATGCACAAGTATTGGTCTCACTTTCTTTTTGGTCCTTTTTGGACACCTTGAAAAAAAGCATGTTGATGTGGCATCATATTTGATGATGTGGGCTTGAAACCTTAGTTATAAGTAGGGAAGTTGCCAAGTAAGCTGCTATAAAAAATTGGAAGTGATTTGAAATTTCCACGTAGGATAATTATAAGCACAAAGTTAGGGTGCACAACTATTGGGCCCTCTCCCCTAATTCACTTATACTTCCTCTATATATTTTTTTATCTAATGGACTAGTAGTATGTCAAAATACCTAGGAAGGATTATCATTATGTTGCTAGAAGATGTATTTTACTCAATCAAATCCCTAAAATGTGTGAAATTTGTTATCGAGTGAATGTCTTAAAATACTAGCACATAACACCAATTTTTTTTTTTTAAATTACTTAGCTTAGGGTAAAGAAATAAAGGGTAATAGTTGACTAGAATTTGAGTTTGAATTTTGAAAAGGTCAGGGTGAAGTCGATGATTGCAAGGTTAATTTGTGACTACAAAAATGACTTTGTTTGGACAAATAGCTAGATCTAGGTGGATAACAACTATAATAAGGTAGGTGTGTATAAAGGTGTAGTAAATACAAGGCTTGGTGAATGTATGAGAATATGTGTTTAAAAAGATAAGCTAAAGCTAAGTGTATAGAAAATAAGAATATGTATATATAGTGATGGATAAAAAATAGAAAAATAAGCCTAACTTTATACAAGATTGCATCATTTGTCAATATATACATATATCAAAATATTTTCTCAATATAAAAAAATCAAAATAAAAAATAAAAAATTAAAATTAAAATTCCTTGATATATTTAATGAAAAATAAATTTAAAAAAATCACCATTACAATTTTTTTTTTTTTAAAATACACAATTCAATATTTCAGCGCAACATGACATGTTTTGCACAATTCTGTGTTTCCTTTGACAAATATTCCTGACAACAAAACATAATTTCATTTCTCAACCATATACCAATAAATATGATGTGCTGCAAGTTTGTTTTTTAGCTTCTCATTGTTCAGTTTTTATAGACCATTCCAGTGGACGTTTTGTTGGATGTAAACCTTGTTTCAATTTTGTTAAAGACTAACTGTTTGGGGCTTTTTATTTTGCTTTGGCAGCCTGCAATGTTTTCTCGACTCTCTGTTGTGCTCTCTTTTAATGTAAGTTCTTTTCTTTACATTATTTCAATAAAAAATATTTGATGTGATATTCATGGATGTCCTGAATGATATTCTCAAAACTTTTTGATCGATTTCAAAATATGTATCACACAGCGAACAACACAAAAAATAAATTACTGTAATTTAAAATATAGCTTATACATCAATCGATGTCAAAGAGCCAGTAAACTTACACTCTCAACACATATTGAAATGGTCAATGGAGAGCAGCAAGAAAGATTGCATAGTCCGTAAAACATGCCATACTTAAAGGTCATCCAACTGTGGACACCCAGATTTTTCAAAAATCTGAAGGTTTACAAGATCATCAATGCCACTAATGTCATTGAGCAGTTCACAGTCGGACAATTCTATGATCTTCACTGTTGTCGGCAGGATTTCAATCTTCACTAAATGGTCGTTTTGCTCAAGTTGGAGAATCTCAAGCACTGGACAAGAATCTTCCGAAATTGAAATACTCGTCACAAGCGTTTGGCTTACATTTATCAACTTTAGCTTCTTCATTGAGTGTCCCTGTCCAAAATCCAGTTCGCAGATTGGGCAGTCACAAATCTTCAAAGTTTTAAGATTTGTGAACTGCCAAATTGCCAAAGAGCTCACTCCTGAGGATTTTATATATAAACATTCTAAAAGATTAAGATGTTCAAGAGATGGCGGTAATGTTTTCAAATCGATGCAATCGATTATGGAAAGACTATTCAAGTTGCACAAATATCCAAGAGAACAGGGCAAGCTTGTCAATAGCGGGCTCCCAATTGTTAGCACTTGTAATTTGTTCAGACAATAGCTGTTAATTGGTATATTCAGTAGATTGGTATCTTGGAGATGCAGTTGTCTTAAACAAGCCTGATTTTTTATATTAGGCAACTCCAGCAATTGGAGACATCCTGAAAGGTACAGATTCTCAAGGCTTGTCAAGTCTTCCAGAATGTCTAATCTGAAAGCAAGCTGCCTACAACCAGATAAATCCAGATATTTCAGGTTTATCAGATGCCTAAACGAAGTTGGCAACGTGCTCAAAGCCTCGCAGGAGCACAAATCCAGATGCCGCAGTCTCCTTAAATGCCCAAAACAAGTGGGAAGTGATGAAAGAGCTTTACAATGCCGTAGCTCAAGATGCTCAAGTGACCGAAGAAGACAAAACTCTTCGGGTAGTCCTTGAATGGGAAACTCGTCTCCAAGATAGCCTATCAAGGCTACTTTTCTCAGATATCTCAGCTCTGATATTGAAGGTGGAAAGCCCTCAAAACTACTGCCCCAGGAACTAGAAATGATCAGCTCCCTCAACATTAAAGGTGGCTGCAACCAATTTCCATTTCAGTTTAGTCAAAACAGAGAAAATGTGAGGAAGTAGATCTACCAGGGCAACAATTAATGACATTTACTGATGGAAAGAATGCTCGGTTGTTAAGGATGCAGCTCACTACATTTGTCTGATCTCAATAAATTTCATACCCATGCTATTTTTAAATATGTCAAATGAAAAATATCGTTTTAAAACGAACAGTCAAAACAAGATTCTTACACTGGCATGGTAGGGCCATAATTCTTTCAAGCTCAAAGCGCCATAGAGCTCTAAGACTCTTAAGTTTTTCAACGAAAGCCATGGCGGAAGGCTTGGATGATCAAAATCAAACCAGCGAAGCCAGATGAGGTCTTCTGATAGTGCGGCGTATTCTTCGGTGAAATCAGATCCTCTAACAACAAGGAAATATAATCCAATTGATGATGCAGTACGGTCCTTCAACAGCCTAGCAGAATGGAACTTTGATGATCTGCTTGCTTTTTCAATAAATGTTTTTTTGCTCTCAGACATGAATCGCCTAGGACGAGGGAGTTCGAATTTATTGAATCTTTTTCCGATTTGAGGTGAGAAAAAGGGGTTCGTGTGTGAGGAAGGAGAAAAAGGCTTCAATGATCTGCTTGAAGAATAGAGCTCTAAATCTGAGTGTGGATAAAAGTTTTTCATTGACCTGCTTGAAGAATGGATCAGCTCAGAATCTGAGGATGGATGGAGGGGCTCCAACGATCTGCTTGAAGATTTAAGCTCTAAATATGAGGATGGAGAGAGGGGCTCCAATGATCTGCTTGAAGAACGGACTTCTGAATCCGAGGATGCAGGAAAGGGCTTCAACGGCGTGCTTGAGTCTTTAATAAGCTGCATAATGTCTTTAAAAGGCGGCTGGTAATAGTCGGAATAGGTAGGGAATTCTTCGTGGGCAGAGCATACAACAAATTGAGATGTCGCGGCCATTATTCCCCGAATCGGTATTTTATCCTGAATAAATAAAAGAAAAAGGAAAAGAAAGTCACGAGCAATAATGAATGCTAAAAGATGTGGAAGAGAGAAGTTATAAAAATTAGAGGAACAATATTATTGAATACTGAATGCTGGTGGTCAGACAGATAAACTAGCTAGAGTGCCGAAGAGAAAATATTAAACTTACCTTCTGAATGTTGTTAATTTGATTTGGTGACCAAAGACGGTAGGTTAACGGGCGATCCCCAATTTCTCTTTCGAAATTACTCATCGCAATTTCTTTTCCGATATCTCTGAGATCATCATTCATTCTTATGCGCTTCTTTTCATCTAGCTCAACAAGACATTTATTCACAAGCATTTCCCAACTATGCATTCCATTCCACCCTAATCCATCCCAAACTGCAATTGCCAAACTTATTTCTTCTCCAATAAAGAAGCAAGCTATATCTAAGAAAATATCTTGCTCAACCTCATTGAGTATAAACAAATTCAGTTTAAGCATCTTTTTGGTGTCAATGGGTAATATATTATCAATTTTGTATAAATAAGATTCCCAATATTCCTCAGTCTTTCCCTGAAGTAGTTCTCCAAGTACCTTTAGCGTCAAGGGCAATCCTTCGCAAAGTTTAACAAACATTTTAACGGAACATTCAAATCCATGCGGTGGAGAGGAACTTGGGAAAGCATGCCTGCACAAGAGCTGCTCGGCTTACAGAGGATCTAAACCCTTCATTTCGTAAATGGAAGAGATTCCCCATGCTGTAAGGAGGTTTAAATGGCGTGTTGTAACAATAATCAAACTACCGCATGAAAGGTTTTCCGTTCGCGGTAAAAGAGCATCAAGTTGGTCTACATGATCCACGTCCTCCAAAACAAGCAGCACGCGAACAGATCTCAAACGGCTTGCCACAATTATCTTGCCATCGTCAATACTACGAAATGGTAAATCTTTTATAAGACTGTCAGGTAGCAAATCCAGCACAAGTTTTTTCTGCAGGTTAATCAACGCTTTTTCCGCTGCAGCAGCTCCTACGCGAGGAAGAAAGCTGGACCTCTTCATTATTAGACATTTCCTGGCGTATAACTCCCTGACAAGTGTTGTTTTACCAGACCCGCCAGGGCCCACTATCCCCACAATTTGTACTTTGTCGTCACTCTTTACAGATCCAAGCGTGGTTCTTTCGAACTCACTTACGATCTCCTCCAGCCCGGGTGGATGTATGACTACCTTCCTCTCCAGTAGGCGATACACAATGCTCTTCAAAACCCTTGGCTCATCCCTAACCATAATAACAAATACCGATCGTTTTTAATAACGAGGAATTTCTTAACAAAATGGTCATTATAAGATTATACGATTTTGCACCGTAATTCCAACAACAACATACAGATTCAGCTAAAACTTTATAAACATAAACATCCAGCTGTAAGTATGCAGCCAGCATAACAATGACTCACGTAGCAACAGCAGCAACACAGAATTACGTTTTCTGTATCTTACTATAATTTTAAGACGATACAAAGATTAAAAAGTATGCTCTGTTATTTAATTTAAAAGTATGATACATAAACACGGCTTTATTTTAAATGTTAATCAATAATTCTATTATAGATTAATCAATTGTGTTAAATTATTAATTAAAAAAATACATTGTAAAATTGTTCCTAACAAGTAATATTACACATCTTGATTAATTAAATTATAATATTTATATATTATTAATAATATCTTATAAATTGAAACCTGATCATTACAAAAACTACACCAAACTTGCACAGAACGAAATTTGAAAAGAATAGTGAGAAGGAAAAGCTGAAATGAAGAACTTATAGTGACCTTAGAATAATATTAATATTGCTTTATAAGATTGATCTCATATGATAGGGCAACATATGATATGACAAAGGGTACAGAATGATTGCTACTTACTCACTCCCCATAAGGATTTCACCAGAATGAAATGAAATGTTGTGGAGCGCCTCTTTCCATTGCTGGAGCTTTTCTGAAGTATATCTTTTCATCCTTTCATGCTCGGTAAATGCATCAGCAAATGATCTTTTCACGTAGCGGACATCACTGGGGTCAACATTGTAGAAGACAGGAATGATTGTGCTGCCGCTTTTGAGCATAAATGACAGCTGGGCCAAACACCAGAGAGATCGTGCATAGTTGGGCGAAATTATGACAATATGAAGGAAAGAGGCACGGATAGCCTCTTCTATTTCAGATGGCAGGAAATCGCCCAGGTGAAGCGCTCCTTCATCAAGAAAAACGTTTAGTCTCATGACCTTAAGTGTCCTGTAGAGAGAAGAGGCCAGCGTGTGTTTGGTGTCCATACCCCAATGATTAATGAAAACATCGCAGGACACTTTCTTTGATGCGGATGTAGATGGTGGTGCAATTTTCTCAAAAGTATCGCCAATCTGCACAGCTGTTGCCATTGGAATAAAATCCAAAAGGAATTGAAACAAACAAGACTAATGAACAGAAGCGCGCTTGGGTTTCGCCAGTAAACTGATCAGAATAGCGAAGCCAAGAATCTGAAGAAAAGAGAGACAGAGAAAGGACAAAAAGACTGGTAAGTATGTGAATAAAGAGAGGTCGTGAGAAAATGAGTAGATATAATGCGTGGAAGAGCTGAGGCGGGGAAACAACGGGGAAGGCGTTTTGTAGGAAAACGCGTGAGCACAGGTGTAAGTGTAAAAAAGGCCAATGAATTTTCGGTACTAGTCTTCATTTCAAGCTTTACTTTTCTGTAGGTGAAAAGTGACAAGTTAGAAGCACCGTTATCTCTTCACCTTTAATTTTGTTTGGCATGATTTAGCCTAAGGATATTTGCTAAAGGGTGGTTGGTGAAATGGCTCCGTTATGTTGCAACTACCGGTGCTGAGTTGAAATCGATCTTTTGACAAGTTTGAGACACGACATATCGTTGAGGATTTGTTTTATTATTTCTTTTTTCTCGACTGCTTATTATTTTTATTTGTAATTAAATTTTGTTCAATAAAAAAGATATTTTTAGTATTATTTTTAGAACGTGAGTATAAAGATCATTAAGCTTATTAATTGGCTATGTCTAACTTTTATAGCTCTTTTCAGTCTTTCTATGTTATCTTCATTTGAGTCTCTTAAATCTTTAAACATTTAGTTGTTTTGCTTGTAATCGACCTTTTAAGTCAATTTTAAAACTATCGTCGAGTCTCCACAAGTTTCTCACATTAGCCTTGCTTTCAACAAATACTTTGTCAACTTAACATTCATTTATTGTCTTCGAAAAATCATAAGTCTTGTTCTTAAGCACCGGTCTTAAATATGGTTTTCAAAACTCTTTCGAGAGCAGTTGAGGTACCCTCCCAAAAAGTTATTCTTCAAGAAGAAAAATGCCAAAAGTAGGAATAAATAGGCCCTTTTAGTACTTGGTTTTGAAACTAGTGTCAAGTGTTGACAAGGTTCTCACAATCTTATTGGACTTGGAGACCAAGCCAAGAACTTCTAGTTATCCAGTCGAAAAAGAAATAAAAAAGTAGATTTTCAAGTTTCAATAGAACTTAATTAGTTGTGGGTATGTGCAGGATCATGATGGGCCAAAAAGTGGCAATATGATGTGTATGTGGCTAACGACTATTTTTTTACCCAAAATTGATGAAATGAAAAGGGTTCTAAAAGGAGATTATCAGCTTTCTACTAATATAAATTATGTTTTACTTTGAATTTAATAATTAATTATTATTCATTTTCTTTTCAAATTACGATTAAAGTTTTAATTAATAGGTTGATTGAAAAACATCTATAGTTTTCAAACGGTATTACATTTTTTAAATCCAAAACATGCGTCACATTCTATGCTTTGCATACTATAGGATTTAAAAAAATAAAATTGAATTTTATGAAGTTTTGACCAAGTTAAGGTAGTCAGACATACGAGTTTTTATATTTTTTTACAAAGTTGTAATAAAAAAATCATAATTAATTATTTACTTGGAAAAAAATTACAAAAAAGTAAGCATCATATCGAGGCATAAGTCCTCTACTTATATCTAAAATCTTATAAAAAAAATTATCATTTTATTGTGGTTACTTGGAAAAAAATTACAAAAAAATATGCATCACATCGGGGCATGAGTCATCTACTTATATCTAAAATTTTATAAAAAAATATTATCATTTTATTGTGGTTATGGTGGTCATACAAACGCCTACTTCTTATTTTTTCCCTAAAATTTAAACTCATTGAAATTTTAAATTTTTACCAAATAGATTTAAAAAAACAAACCTAGTAGTTTAGAAACTACATTCAATTTGCTATAGATTCTATTCTTACATATTTTTGAAATAATATAGATAACTTATTCAAATTTTTATGTCAAGTTGTCTAACTCTAATTTTTCTAAATTTTTTGCCACTTAAGGGCCTATTTTTTCCATGATGATCTTGCACATACCCTTGTGAAAACTTTTCTTAGAAGCCAATGAAGTTTTCACATCCTTGTTGGCATCCAACAAATAACTTGTAACCTCAAATTCTCTAAAGGTTAACAAAAAAATAAAGGAATGAACAAAAAAAGTGAAGAAATGTAGAAAAAAAACAAATGAAGTGATAAATCGGAGACCTCAAGATTAGCCAAACTAACTAAGAAATGTGAATGACAAAATACCAAGGACACCTCAAGATTAGCCAAAAGAGTGATACAACGAAAAGGAAAACGAATAAAATTAAATATAAATAGTTTCACCTTCCTTGCTGTTGATATTCTTTTGATTGGCCTTTGCTTGGAATGGTTTGTGTGCTCCTTAGATGATTGCTTGAGTGACTAAATGCAAGATTAGATGTGCAAATGATTAAAAAGATGGCTAAATGATGGTAAAGGATTGAGGATTCAAATTGGCAGCATGTATTTATGAAAATGCAAAGTGTTGAAAATGCCCTTGAGGAGGGGGTATTTATAGGAGAACTTGAATTCTCTAGGGAATTCAACGGTCAAGATTGCTCCAACAAGGTCAAATTGAAGGGCTATGGTGGGTTGAGAACCCACAAGCCCTCACATCTTGACATGTGGAGGGTGAAGTGGACAAGGGGGATGAGGTGTGAGTGAGGTGTTAAGAAAGTACATGAGGTGGAGGAAGGACATGCACCTTGGGGAGTGAGGAGATTTCCTCAAAAAGGGATTTCTTGTCCCCAAGTGGGAGTGAAAGGGACATTTGAGGAATTTTGGAATTCCTCAAAAATCTACATGGAAAAATGAAAGGTGGTTGGGGATATAAATGTGAATTAAAATTCATATTCCTAGGATGATCTAGAAGGTAAAAGGTGGGCTCCAAAAAGATGGGACTTGGTCACATGTGGAGATTGTGACAAGTCCAAGGTTCTAGAAGCCTTGGAAGAATGGAATGTGAATTAAAAATTCACATATAAAGGAGGGCAATCTAGGACAAATAAATGTGAATTAAAAATTCACATGGGAAAGGGGGTCAATGTCCAAAAAGGAAAAATGGAAGAATTGACCAAAAAGTAGTGTTAAATTTAGCTAATGATCTTGGTTAAGATTGTGCAAACATTGGATTAGGCTAATTAATAGAAGATTAGAGGCAAGTGGCAAATGTAGGAGGATGTGACATTAATCTTTGATTAAGAGAATGCACATCATAATCATGAATTAATTAAATTAATTCAGATTAGAGCAAGGTTATGGAGGATGTGACAAGGAGAGAGAAAGTAAGGAATTTTAAATCGATTTTAAATCAAAAAGGGGAAAATGACTAAATTAAATAAATCAGCATATTTATTTAATTTAGAGAGGAATAAGGTGAAAGATAAGGTATTAATTATTAAATTAAATACTTTACCGTTATGAGACAAAAGGTATAATATTAATTTAATAAATTAATATTAATATGGTAGACAAAAAGGTGGTAAATTTAATCATATGGAAGTGATTAAATTTATATGTATACATTTTGCCCCTCTTCGAAATATTGTTAGGATAACAGTGTTTCAAAGAAAAATAAAATGCGAATGAAGTTAGAGATGAAGGATGGTGATGCCCCTGGCGTGAAAAGGTTAATGATGCCCCAATGACCAAGATAAAGGAATGGAGGAATGGTAAGAGAGTATGCCCCCTCGAGAGGGCGGTCGGGGAAGGAAAAAGAGGTCCTCGGATGACGTCTCGATAGGAAGGAAACAATGATACCATTGGATAGAGCTCAAAAAATTAAGCAATTTTGGCTTTTGAACGGAGGTGATCCAATACACGGTTTGCAAATGGCAGCCTCAGGAAGTTTGGGATTAGTTGGACGAATAAAAAGTTAAATAAAAGATTAAAAATATCTTTTTGGAGGAAGGGTTAAAAAGGTAATTTGAAAAATTACCTGGGTCATTTTCACTGTAGCAGTTGAGAGAAAGAGGGGAGAGGAGTGAAAATCGACGACGAGAGACACGATGCCGACGGAGAATGACACCGCGATCGTGCACCGGGCGAACGGGGTGCGGGCAATGTATAGCGGGGGTGCAGGCGGACAACATGTGAGTAGTCATAAAAACCCTTATGTGTTATTTACGCACTTTTTGACGTAAAAATTAAAATTTTGCGTCATGGGTTTTGTCGGGGGGGAAATATAGAAAAATGGGTATGAGGTAATTTTTGAAAAAATAAAATAAAATTTGATAAAAAAGGGGGGAAACGAAATTGAGCTGGGGTAGAGCCGCCCCAAGGCGGGGCGCCGCCATCGCAGCCTGGGCCGAAGCTGCCCCGGGTTGGGG
>VDFB02047230.1:391316952-391353202 GCA_007258455.2 Sequoia sempervirens
CCCAGCTGCAGGGGCGGTCCCGCCTCACCGCGGCGGGGCAGAGCCGCCCCGTAGCGGGGGTGGTCCCACCCCGCTGCGGTGAGGCAGAGCTGCCTCGCTGCGGGGGCAGTCCCGCCCCGCGGCGGCCGAGGCAGAGCTGCCTGTCTGCGGTGGGGCATAGCTACCCGGTTGCAGCCGGGGCGGAGCCGCCCCTCTGCGTTGGGGCGGATCTGCCCCGCTGCAGTCAAGCAAAGCCGCAAAGTGGGGGTAGATTAACCCAGCGGGGGGGCAGACGAAGGTAGGCAAAAAACGTAAAAATAAGAGAAACGAAAAAGGGACTAATGGTAAAGTGTTCATGTATGTAGAGCTTTGAGCGATTACGAGTTCATGAGCGGTGGTTGGAGGTGATGGCGGTGACGATAGCGACAATGAATGGGGAGGACCAGGCAGCATTGGATCATGCGGGGTTAGGGCATTGTGTTCGGTTTCCAGTGGTTAGAGCACACGTGGTGATATTGACGGCATTGATAGAGAGATGGAACTCGGAGACGTCTACATTTCAACTCCCTATGGGAGAGATGACTGTGACATTGGAGGATGAGTGGCGTATTTTGAGGTTGCTGATTACTGGCCGATTAGTGAGCGAGGTGGTGTCTACAGGGGCGACGTTACATGAGATGTTGAGAGTGTTGTTTGGTCATGTGAGGCTGCCCCTAGTGAAGGGGTAGTTGGATTTGGACGAGTGTTTGGTGATAAGAGTGCCAGCTTTACCATTATTCCTATGTGGGTTGATCAGTGGGATACTGCTACCAGATCGGAGTAGACGGTTATGTAACCTACGCTATATGAAGGTGATCCGTCACATTGTTAAGTGGCGGGGGGGACCTTTTTTGTGGGGTTCATGTGTATTGGCACAACTGTATAGAGATATGCACGAGATTTGTTATCGGGAGATATCGAGTGTGACACATGTGACACTACTACAGATTTGGGTGTGGGAGCATATTGCCATGACCAGACCGGTAGTGGTGAGAGAAGGGACAGCGGATGACTGTGAGCCTGTGGCTTGGGAGTATGGGGAGGAGAGAGGGTGGATTTTTCGCTATGAGATGCAGGGTGATATGGAGGGGTGGAGGAGAGCATTTGATGATATGCGTTCGGAGGAGATAGAGTGGCAGCTATATAGGGCGCGTCATTTTAGGGGATGGATAGATACGGGGAGGCATGAGGGGTATTTCCATAGCCGATGTTTTATTATTGGTACTCTACCACGCATAGTGGAGTCTCATCGACCGGACAGAGTGCTGAGATAGTTTGGGATGATACAGGATATCCCAGCAGCGCCTATCCTGTATCGGCAGTATAGTAGAGAGCTACCATAGGGAGGCCGCATATCACTAGCGACAGCCAGGGTATCATGGATGGCAGCAGAACATGAGGCTTATCCAAGGAGGACAGGAGGAGAGCAGGTACCAGTGGTGACTGAGCGATATCAGAGGTGGTTTCGGAACAGGTTATGGAAGAGGATTACGCCTATTCATCTTCTGTTGAGGGTAGTAGGTGTCGGACCAGCGGAGGAGCCCGAGAGGGATGAGAGAGAGCCAGCAGGCAAAACTGGGAGGAGGAGGAGGATAGATCAGAGACGAGACCGGAGAGAGAGTCGGTAGCGGGAGAGGGGGCATCCACAAAGAGCCGAGGAGTAGAGGGTGGATAGAGATTGTCAACAGCAGGAGAGGGGGCAGCCACAGAGAGCCCAAGAGCAGAGGGTGGACAGAGAGGGTCAACAGTAGGAGAGGGGGCAGCCACAGCGGAGAGCCCGAGGCCGGAGGGTGGAGTAGAGAGGGTGCGGCGGCCGGGAGGGCAGCCCGCGAGGAAGGGAGCTCAAGGGGAGCAGAGGGTGCAGGTGTTGGAGGTGGATGATATTGAGGAGGCGGAGGTGGTAGGTGCGAGGGGTGCTGCAGAGGAGGGGAGGAGACAGTTTGTGGTTGATTGGCATGGGCAACCATGGTGGTTGCAGGTTTGGCCGTTGATAAAGAGTCATGAGGGGCATCAAGAGCCGGAGAGCAGAGAGGAGGAGGAGGTGAGGGCAGCACCAGGAGAGGAGAGGAGGTCACCACGACATTGATTCGTGGTTGAGAGATAGGGAGAGGCAAGACGATTTCGGGTTCACTGGATTGTGGAGGATCAGGAGGAGGGACAGGAGCAGGGGGACAGAGAGCAACCAGCAGGTGGGGAGGAGGGGTTAGAGCAAGTGGTTGGGGAGGGGGATGGGGAGGACGATGGAGATGATGGGATAGAGCTGGTGGTTGGGGAGGAGGATGTGATGGATGTAGACAGAGATGTGGCAGCGGAGGATGTTGCAGCAGCGGAGACATTAGTGTTAGTGTCTTATGTACCAGAGGACCCCATTGTATAGGCGAGAGGGGTGGAGGCGAGAGTACGGATGACAGAGCAGAGAGTGAGGACTCTTGAGGTCGAGCTGAGGAGAGCAGAGTGGTGATCATTGAGAGATTATGAGGTCGTGGTTGTCCAGTTAGGGAGGGCACAGTCAGATGTGTAGAGGATATAGGGAGAGTTGACTAGTATGACATGGGACTACGACAGATTGCAGGCGGAGGTCGTGGTTTTACAGGCCAGAGGGGAGCCAAAGGAGAGGACAGAGTAGGGAGTAGATCAAGGGATAGGGTGTACTAGTCAGCAGTCAGGGGATCTTCAGCGAGAGTGGGACGAGCTTCAGGACAGGGTACATTGTCTTGAGCAGGCACTTGGAGATATGAGGTTGATGCAGGAGAGGGAGGCCACAGCAGTAGAGCAGGCACAAATTATGCGGGTTGAGAGGGATGCAGCACAGGAGCAGGTACAGGTGATGGAGGCAGAGAGGGATGCGGCACAAGTGCAGGTGTAGGGTGAGCGAGTTGCAGCAGAGGCAGAGATACAGGCATTGCAGAGGGGGAGAGATGAGGCAGTGGCAGACGTAGCGACTCTCCGGAGAGAGAGGGATTTAGCAGAGTTGTGGGCACAAACTCTCCAGAGGGATAGAGATGCAGCAATGGCTTAGGCATAGGGGGCTGAGAGAGATAGGGATGCAGCAGAGATGCAAATGCAAACCCTACAGGCAGAGAGGGATGTTGCGATGACTCGTGTTTCGACAGGTTAGAGTATAGGTGGGATGCCAGGAGCAGATGTGCAGATTGTGGAGAGAGAGAGGGATGCGGCAGTGGCACGGGCAGTGGCTGTAGAGGAGATGAGGGATAGATTACAGGGGGAGTTGGCACAACGTCGATTAGCTCAAGAGGCCTGGAAGCAGGAGAGGAGAGCTATCACCAAGGATCGAGACAGGTATTGACATGAGGAGAATTTCCCTTGGGTCCAGATGGCAGAGAGAGAGGATAGCATGAGAGAGGCAAGTTTTTGGATGGCTGCATATTATGATGCGGTTCCTGATCTGACACAGCGGAGATTCCATTATACCAGGTAGACACCTCAGATGCTAGCACCATCACAGTCATTGGGGACATGGACACGTGGTTTCAGTGATTCACCAGGTGTTTCACCTGGCAGGGGAGCAGGACCAGAGTCTCCACAGAGATCAGATGTGGGGAGTTCATTTGGGAGGTGACAGGCTACTGAGTTTTTGACAGATGCAGAATGGAGTGTATAGGATTTATTGATAGAGATCAGAGATGTTCTATATCTCTAGGTTTTGTATTTTATTACTATGTGACATGCGACAGACATTATATGATTTTGATATGGGATAGTTCTTATTGACACCATGTAGTATGTTGCTTATTATATGCATGCGTATATGGTATTACATGTTTATGTGGATAGATGCATTAGTTTATTTATGATTATGCGTTGGTTTATTGAGATGTTTATGTTCATGATATGAGATGTTCACATGGATGATTGGAATATGAATAATTTTATATGAATGATCATGCTTATGTTTATTTATGCTTATGCGTTGGTTTATTGAGATGTTTATGTGGATAATTGGATATATGTACTTATGGAATATGAATGGTTTTATTGATGCATGGTGAGATGATATGCGCATGGTGATATGTTATGTGTACCCATGGGATCTATGGTGATTTATATAGATGAATGCCTAGTTGGCTTATTTGTTATGTATGTATATGTGTATGATGGATTTTGTATGAACCTTTTATGTATGCAGGATGTGATTTATTATGCGTCTAACACTTTGTGATGCAGGTGGCGAAGTATGTATGGACTTAACGTGTGATGATGCAGGTGGTGATGGACCTAACATGTAATGCAAGTGACAATGGATGCATGGCATAGTATTTTTGTAATTTTAGAGGAAGTAACACACGGCCATAAGTGCCAATAATAATTGATATGATAATGGGAGGTGGGTATGTGGTGGTTGTGAAGATGGATGTCATTTGGCATCTGTCAAAAATTATCAGTATCCTGAGAAGAAGGGCAAAGAATGAGGGAAAGTATTTGCACAACCAAAACCATAGGGTGAGTGTTAATGCAATGATTATGAAAAATGCAATCCTAATTCAGTTTATCATCTTTGGAGCACTGGTTTTTGCTATAGCATAAGACACGATACACCAAGGTATGGAGGACCGAGGTAGATTAGTGTCTAATGCATGAGAAAAACACGCCAGACAAGAAGGCTATCCCAATACCCCAAAGTCTCAAAGAAAGACTTTAGTCGGGTCCGGTATTGAGATAACCACAAGTACGAAAGGATGCCCCAACATAACACAAGACCTCCAGGATCTCGGTGGGTACTATGTGGGACAACCAAAAAGACACAATCAAGATATGCCCCTATGTGGACTAATCAAAACACGCCATAATATGATGGATTATGGCGGCCTTGACAAGTGATTATAGGGAGCTCAAATGATAAACAAAAACCAAAAGCATCAAAAGATCGCAATCAATTTCAAATTTCCAATGCCACAGGATCAAGGGGATGGATGGAAGTGATGAGGTCTATTAGGAAGGATGCATCCTACTGAGACCTATGATGGATACTTAGGGAAAAGGTCGATATGATATAGGATATTCAAAATTGATTAGATTCATTGGTACAAGTGGGTTTTGTTTGTTAAGGACTAGCTAGATAAAAGCATAGCTTGATGACACAACACAAGGGAGACAAGCCACAACCTAAAGACCTAGGGGCTCGGGGGCCAATCAGAGATTGGCCTTGCCTACGTGAAAGTGCAGAGCCCTCGTAGTTTAGGGAAAAAGACCATGGATAAAAGTGGAAAGAAGGCAATGGTGACCGATGATGGAGGACACAATAGGCGACATACCAATGCCCCGGGGGAGGATCAAATGACCAACCTTGCCTACGTGAAAGTGCAGGGGCAATATAGTTCGCAGAAGGATGAAACCTAGATGGAGACCGCCACGATGAATGATCCTATATGACGACACAGATCAACCGACAAGGGGATACAAAAGACATAAGCTCAAAGTGGGATATATATAAAAAGCTCAGGATGAGGGATAGGTAAGGCGGGTCGTCCAGTGCTCAATCAACAAATACCAAACGGCCTAGGCTGATGTGGGTGGGGATGATAGTGCGGATGAAAGCAAAAAATAACTAGGATGTGAGGTAGATAATGATTAAGCCCTCTATGGATGATGTCTGCTAACAGGTTTTCACCATCCATACTTATCCAAGGCGCCACCAGGAAGTGGTTTTCACCATAGGAAAAATTTATTTCTTTTTACTATTTTTGGATTTTTTTCATACTTTTTTTATTTTTTTTTATTTTTTTTTGATGGGGTAGATCAAGTAGACTCAAGCGTAGAACCTTTTTAGATGGAGAATATTGACAGGTTTGCCAAGGGGATCTCCTTCTAGAGTAGTCAACCTATAAGCTCCAGATCCATATTTGGCAGTGATGATATACGGCCCTAGCCAGTTTGCCTCAAATTTGTCTTTATTGTCATGGTTTTACTGAGTGTGCCGATTTTCCTTGAGAACAAGTTCACCAACTTGGAATTGCCTGGGGCGGACCTTTTTATTGTAATGACGTTTGAGATGATTCTGGTATACTTGTAGGTGATCATAGGCCCGTATTCTCTGTTCATCCAGTAGCTCTAGCTGTGCAAGCCGTGCAACGCGAGCATCTTCTTCGCTGATGAGGTTCTTTAAAGAAATTCTCAATGAGGGGATCTCAACTTCGATTGGTAAGACGGCTTCAGCACCGTATACTAAAGAGTATGGGGTGGCGCCTGTTGGAGTGCAGATAGATGTACGGTATGCCCAAAGGGCGGGATGAATGTGAAGGTGCCAATCTCGTCCAGTGTTATTGACAACCTTTTTGAGGATGCAGATGAGGGATTTGTTGGTTGCTTCTGCCTGACCATTACCCTGAGGGTAATAAGGCATCGACCAATGATGCTGGATGTGGAAGGTGTCGTAGAGGTGTTTCATGGCTTGGTTTTTAAATGGCTTTCCTTTATCAGAAATGATGGTGGATGGGATACCATATCTGCAGAGAATATGGTAGAGGATGAATTTGGAAATTTGAGTACCGGTGATTTGTGAGAGTGGCATTGCTTCCTCCCATTTAGTGAAGTACTCAGTTGCAGTGATGATGAATGTATGGCCATCAGATGATGGTGGGTGAATCTTGCTAATCAAGTCAAAACCCCATTGAGAAAAATGCCAGGGTGCTAGGAGAGGCTGAAGATCTTGCGCTGGGCCATGGATCAAATCCGCATGCTGTTGGCACAGAAGACATTTCTTGACAAATTCACAAGCATCATGTTCCAATGTAGGCCAATAGTATCCAGCCCGTAAGATCCTTTTGGCCAAAGCCATACCATTTGAGTGAGCCCCACAAATACCTCCATGTACTTTCGTTAGTACCGTTAGGGCTTCGTTCTCATTCAGACATCTCAGGAGGATTCCATCATACCCACGACGATAAAGCGTATCACCAACGATGATGTATTGGGACGAACGATGGATAAAGGATTTATGTTGGTTGCATGTAAGTTTTGGGGGTATGGTATTGTCACGGAGGTAAGTATATATGTCTTGGTACCACAAGGAGGTGGGACCTACAATATCGCACACTATGTCAGTTTCGGGAACATCATATGCAGGGATTAAGAGTTGTTCAACAAGAAACTCACACTATGTTCGATCCTTGGGCATGTCAATCAAAGAACCAATAGTGGCCATGGCGTCTGCTGCTTTATTCTGTACTCGAGGGATTTGGTCAAACTATATGGAGGTGAAATATTTTTTGAAATCATCCACCATACGTTTATAGGGTAACAGTTTATCATCCTTTGTGAGGAATTCATCCTTAACTTTTCTGATAACCAGTAAGGAATCCCCAAAGACTTTCAAATGTGTTATGTGCCACTGTTTTGCAATTCTGAGGCCGGTGAGGAGAGCTTCATATTCTGCCATATTGTTGGTATAGGGAAACGCTATCCTGAATGATTTTGGGATGTAGTCACCTTGAGGGGTGACTAATAGAATTCCTGCCCTAGATCCATTATGGGTGTATAAGCCATCAAAATATAACATACAAGTCGGTGCTTCTATCACTGTGTAGATTTCTTCATCCGGGAATTCAGTGTCTAAGGGGTAAGCATCTACCAATGGTGCTTCAGCCAATTGATCAGCAATAACTTGTCCTTTTATAGCTTTGCGCTCTACATACTTTATGTCAAATTCACTGAGGAGCATGACCCATTTGGCCATGTGGCCAGTCAAAGTGGTTCTAGATAACAGATACTTCAAGGGATCAATTTTAGCGATTAACTTGACTGGGTGACTGAGCATGTAATGGCGGAGCTTCTGTGTACTGAAGACTAGTGCGAAGCACACTTTTTCCATAGGGGAATAATTTAATTCATAGCCAACTAATGTTCGGCTGATGTAGTAGATTGCCCTTTCTTTGAGTGACTCATCATGTTGCACCAATAATGCCCCCAGTGCGATTGAGGTAGCAGAGATATAAAGCAGGAGGGGTTTTCATGGAATAGGCAGCATCAAAATGGGTGGATGAGCTAAATATTCCTTAATGTTATCAAAACCCATTTGACACTGCGCAGTCCATCGGAAGGTGGAATCTTTCTTCAAAAGATGGGTAAATGGCTGACATTTATCCGCGAGTTGGGCTATGAATCGACGGATGGACTGTATCTTTCCTTGGAGGCTCCTTAACTGCTTTAGATTGCGTGGAGGTGGCATGTCTAGAATAGCCTTTACCTTGGCAGGATCAACTTCAATACCTCTGCGAGAGACTATGAAAACCAGCAATTTCCCTGACGTGACCCCAAAGACACATTTTTCAGATTCAGCCGCAACTTATAATGCTCTAACCGCTCAAATATCTTCTTCAGGATGGCCGGATGTTCTGCTCGTGTTTTGGAATTCCCTAATAGGTCATCAACATAGTCTTCCATGATGATATGGATGAGGTCATGGAAGATAACTGTCATGGCTCTCTGATACGTTTCCCTCGCATTTTTGAGACTAACGGGCATGACATTGTAACAAAAGGTGCCCCAAGGAGTTGTGAAGGTAGTTTTGTGTTGGTCTTCAGGTGCAATTCGAATCTAGTTATAACCGGAGAAGCCGTCCATAAGGGATGACATCTCATGTCCTGCAGTTAGGTTGACCAACATGTCAATATTAGGAAGAGGGAAATCGTCTTTTGGGCAGGCTTTGTTGAGATCCCTAAAATCCGTGCAGACCCGAATGTCTCCGTTGGGTTTGGCAACTAGAACTATATTGGAGATCCATTCAGAGTAGTCAATAGGTCTAATAAAACCCGCATCCAGTAACTTCTCCAATTCCTTCTTAACTAACAATGCAACTTGCGGATGCATCTTACAGAGTTTTTACTTGACTAGCTTGGCATCTAGGCGAATGTCTAAGTGATGAAGCACTAAAGCAGGGTCTAAGCCTGGCATGTCTGAATATGACCAGGCAAAGTTGATGATTCCTTCTCGGAGTAGCTGCACAAAGATCATATACTCTTGTTCGGAGAGTGACTTGGCTACATAGGTGATCCTCGGACTTTCAACAGTTCCCAAATTAACTTCTCGCGTCTCTTCAATTAGGATAGATGATCTAGCAGATAGCTGAGTTCCCATAAGGGGAAGATAAACATCTCCATCTTCCGGTGCCTCTTCGAGGTTTTCGCCTTTAGATGCGTCCTTTTTTTTAATTTTTTCCAGGTCAAGAAGTGCCTCAGGGAGGTTTTCACTAGATGACCGCTTTTTGTTTTTCTTACTTTTATTTTTGCGACTGGAGTGTTCATCTTCCCCCAATCCCATAAGGTTGACATACGTGTCCGGAGACATACTGACAGGTGTGGTATTATGTAGGTCCCAATCGATGAGTTCAGGGTGATGAAGGGACAGGCTAATGGTGCAGACGGATAAGCATTTGAACATGGATGACAGGTCGGTATGATCGACATCATCATACGCATGTATGATAGATTCCTCCTCAGGTATGTCTGCCAATGAGCCATCATCCATGGTGATACTATTAGAAGTATTAGATGATGTTGCGGTGCTTTTTTGTTTGCTGTCATACCCAATTCCTACCTTCTTTGGTAACTATGGTGTATCAATGGGTTGCAATCGCCCTTGTTCCTCTTTACCTAGGCCTCTACCTTGGTAGTTATGTTTTTCCACAAACTTTGTTGGCCAAGGATACTTTTCTTGAAAATATTTCTTTAGAGGAGTTTTTGGTTCGAGCTCTTCCCGATAAACCCATTGGCTTATGTCTTCCTCTGGTGCATCGACCTTGACACTCGGAGATCTGAAAGTGGTAGTAGGAATGTTTTTACCACTGAAGGTGATGATCTTGTCTTCTTTTTGTGTAGCGTGTGAAGGTTGACCGTACTCATGTGGTGACGGTGGCATGGTGGCTACATTGAGAGTCATATGCATCTCATACTCATCGCACCCTTTGTCAATGATCTGGACTCTAGTGACTAAAGGATTAGTGGTGGAGGATGGAGTGGTGATCATGGTGGATGATGGATTGGAGGATGACGACTGGGATGCCCCCATTTCGACCCTAGGACAATAATGCAAATGGGGAAAATATGCTTCTAAAGCTCGATAGTATTCAAACGATTGGGGGTCGGCGTAGATGGTGATCTCTTGCCCATTGACTGGGAATTTGAGGCATTGATGGTACGTGGATGGGACAGCTTGCGTAGCATGGAGCCATGGGCGGCCAAGGAGGAGATTATATGGTAAGTCCAGATCAAGGACATGACAAGTAGTATATTGGAGCACAAGTCCCACTTGGATAGGAAGACTGATGATTCCTTCTGAATTTCTCTCTGCATTGTCATAAGCTTTGATTGTAATGATTTGGTTGCTTAGGTCCGCTTGAGTATACCCTACCTATTTTATGAATTTCAAAGTACATAAATTGAGGGCAGAGCCTTTATCTACCAAGACCCTTTTTATTTTATGACAGGCGACTATGACTTCGATATGTAGGGGACGGTTGTGGTTGACATCGATGTTTGGCATGTCATCTTGGCTGAAATGGAGGTGATGAGACAAAGCCAGGTGTCCCACCAGAGCTTGGAATTGTGTGGGATCGATGTCATTTGGTACATGGGTCTCCTGCAAGGCTCTATTGAGGATCTCTTGATGTACCGGGGAAGACTTAAGCAAATCCAAAATGGATATGTGAGCGGGGGTCTTCCTTAGGTGATCAAGTATGTTATATTGAGAGTTTATAGGAGTGGGTTGGATGGGTGTAGAGGCTGTAGGGACGGTGATGCAGGCTCGTCGTGTAGTCACATCACATTGAGGATCTTTGGCTTTAACGTGTATCATGGATACCCGGGGTCTGACCTACTCAATGTAATGAATAACACCTTCATAATTGAAGGGTACATTCTTGTAATTCACATTATTTGTGTTGTTATTTTGGGGATTACTATTGGAGATGCTTGGGCCTTGACCGTGGTTTGGGAAGGCGTTTTGATAGATTTGCAATTGAGCATTGGATGACGAAGGTTGACTGGGGTCAACCTTGATATCTCCTCGATCAATGAGATCTTGGACGTAATTTTTTAAACCTTGACACTTATTCAAAGAGTGTCCCTTGATTCTATGAAAGTCACAATACTCATTTTCTTTAAACCATGCCGGCTTGGGTTTAGACTCATCGAATGGCTTGGTGACAGGGTATGTGATGGGGTAATTGATTTGTAGCAATTTATTAAAAACAACACTCAAGGGTTCACCCAATTGGTCGTATTGACATTTGGTGTTCCCCTGATTTTTTTGGTTTGACTGTTGAGGGGGACGAGGTGCCCCCTGGGGTACCGATATGGCGTTGGGTACAGACTGCTGTTGCTTTTGGGATGCATTAGCCACTTGGACATGTTTGGTGTCTGTCACTCCGTCATTCACTGCATTCTTGTTCTTGTTCCAGAATCAGAGTTTATCTCCAAATGACCTTTCTTTATCATGACTGTGTATTTTGATGTGTCCTTTGGCAATAAGGGCATGTTCAAGGATAGGTCCCTTTTCCACTATCTCGGCGAAAGTGGTGACACAGTGTAGTCTAAAATTGTGAGCCATGTCAGGATGAGAATTTTCCACGAAAAGGGTGACCATATCTTTTTCTTTTAGAGGATTTTTCATTCGACTAGCTAATGCATGCCACCGTTGGAGGCAGCTAGTAAAGGTTTCTCCATCACGTTGTTTCTCTTTTAGGAGATCTAAAGTGTCTGTATCCTTCTACAAATTGAAAGAGAAATAGGATACAAAATTTTCTGATAAGTTTGCAAAAGTTTTTATGGACCCCTTTTCGAGAGTCATGAACCAATCTAGGGCATGGCTTGCTAGGTTTTGTGGGAACAAACGCAAGAGATAGTTATCACTGTACATGACTTCTTGACACTGTGAATAAAACTCTTACAAGTGAGCTTTAGGGTCTTTGTCTCCCTTGTATTTGTCAAATTTTGGAATCTCGAAGTGTTTAGGAAATGGGATCAATGAGATGGAGGGATCAAATGGATATGGGCATATATCTTCGAATTTGAATGATTGTTTTGTATCCCCGGCTTGAAGATCCTTAAGTGCAACTTTGATTTCCAATAAATCGGAGCTAGCTGGTGATGGGTTGGGGGGATATTGATGATAGAATGATGAAGGATCTTTCTGAAAGGGCGTCAGATTGTGGAAATACGGGTTTAGATGATTGGATGATGACATGTTTTGCTGGTAAGGCAAGGGGTTCTGTTGATACGGGGGTTGTTGTTGCGGGAAATAATATGAATTTGTTTGGTAAAGGTGTGGGGTAGGTTGGATGGGGCATTGTGTGTTGGTTTGTTGATATTGAGGATATTGTTGCAATTGTTGGGAGGTTGTATAAAGCAGTTGTTGGGGAAATTGTTGTTGATTATGATGATAGTAGTGTTGGGGAGGTTGATGTTGTGATGTCGAGTGTTGTATGGGTTGAGGTGGGATATTGTGTTGTGGTTGAACCTTTGGATGCAAAAGGGATGCGAGAAAGGGAGATATGGTTTGGGCAGTAGGTTGAGATGGATTGCCTTGTGATTGGTAGGATGGCTGTTGTGAAGAGGCCAAGGTATTGTGTATAGGTTGTTGTAGATGAGATTGCGGAGGTAGCGTGGGCGTATTTTGTAAAGGTGGTTGTTGGGTTCCGCGTGGAATGTTCAGCTGGGGTGTGCCTTGTGGAGGTAATTGAGGTGGAATGGTAGATTGGTGAACTTGTTGAGGTGGTATGTTGGTGGTCCCAAGAGGTGGAAGCGATGTAGCAAAGGAGGTGCCCCCAATGTTGACTGGAGCTTGGTTGGAAGGAAGGGGTGTCGTTAACGTTAATGGAGGAGGTTGGGGAACACTTTATGGCATGCCGTAAGCAAATGGATTATTGGGATTAGGCACTTGAGGTCCACCTAAAGCTGAGGTCGAAGCGTGTGGGGGATAATTAACCTAATAAAGAACAACATTTCCAAATTCAGGTTGGTGCCAACCCTCGACTGGAGGAACATTGGAGAAGTACGAACCTTCGGGTGTATTTTGGGACTCTTGGGGTATGTTAGATGAGGCACCCCTATATTTGGACAAGTCAAAATTGGAGGGGGGTTTAACACCTTTCTCAATTAAGTGGGCCAAGATTTCTTCCCCATGTTTCTCAAGCAAGCGATCAGTCATTTGCACATTGGCGGGATTACTAAAATGTTCCTCAAGTGTGAGTTCGAGTTGATTAACCATACTCTCTTCTCCATGTGGCGAGTTATTCCGATTCTCAGTGTTGGAGTGCGATGAAGTACCGTTATGGGGATCATGAGTGATGTTGGTACCTTTGTTAGGATCTGATGAGGTGTTTTTGGAATCTTGGGGATTGTTGGATTGGGCATTTTGAGCTTGACGGTCGGCCATTTTCTTCACTTGTGAATGGGTCTGAACGGGCATGCAAATGCTAGATGAGTGGTTTAATGTCTTTGTCGAATGATTTAATTGTGATGGGGTTTGGATTGGATCAAATTAGATTTCGATTAATCGGATTGGATTTAGATTGGATTGGATTGGATTTGATTGGATTGGATTTTGATTTGAGTTGGATTGGACTTGAGTTTGATTTGGCTTGGATTGGATTAGATTTGGATATCGATTGGAGTTGGATTGGACTTGAGTTTGATTTGGATTGGATTTGATTAGATTTGGATTTCGAGTGGATTTTATTGGATTTGGATTGGATTTGAATTGGATTAGATTGGAAACGATTTCAATTGGATTGGATTGGATTGGATTGGATTAGATTTGGATTTCGATTGGATTTGATTGGGTTTGGATTTGGATTGGATTTGGATTTTGATTGGATTGGATTGGATTTGATTGGATATGATTTCAATTGGACTAGATTTGGATTTGATAGGATGGGTATGGTTGAATGATGAAAGATGTGAGAGAGAGACCTTAAGCTTGATTACAGGAGGTTACCCTTAGTGACCCTAGAGCTTTGATTGATTAAGAGAATGATTACGGCACCGAATCCACCTTAAGATAGGAATGGATTGATTGGGCCGAGGATGATAACTTACAACACCGAATTCACCTCAAGATGGAAGCGAATTGATTAGGGTTGAAGTTAAAAACTAATAATCAACTTCAAGCGCTATAGTCAATTTGGATATCCACTTTGTAATACAAGGTTAGGATGGTTTGGCTATGGGTGGTGTTTGGCAATGTGAATGGTGAAGTTGTGATGTATGGACTTTTGGATGAAAAATTAAAATGAAAAAGGTGGATTAAAGATGATTGTGGAAAATGAATGGGGATCTATAATGGTTGATGAAGGTTTGGAGTGATAGAATGGGGGTTTAAATGGATCAAATGGAGGTTTCGGGAGGCTTAGAATGACAAACTGGAGGCTTAGGATGATGAGATAATGGTTGGAAATGATTAAATGATGGTTTAGAGGCTAAATCAATCCAAATGGGGCAGTTTCGGGTGTTCAGGAGGGAAAATTCACCCTTTTGCAGCAAAAATCAGGGTGTTGACAGCAAAATCAGGGGCGTAGATAGCTTTCTACAGTAAATCAGGGGCGTGGCCAGCAAAATCAGGGGTGTAGACAGCTTTTTGCAGTAAATCAGGGGCGTGGCCAGCAAAATCAAGGGCATAGATAGCTTTTTGTAGTAAATCAGGGGCGTGGCCAGCAAAATCAGGGGTGTACACAGCTTTCTGTAGTAAATCAGGGGCATGGCCAGCAAAATTAGGGGCATAGATAGCTTTCTGTAGTAAATCAGGGGCGTTACCACCTTTTTGCAGGGGCGCTACTGCCTTTCTGTAGTAAGGCAGAGTTGGGTTTTGATGGCAATGGCTATGGAAAGGACGCAAAATGATAAAGTAAGACCAAAGTATCAAAAATTTAATAGATTTTACACAAGAAAACACTTCAAGCAAGCACAATCCTATGATTAATATTAAGTGTATGGCAAGGCAAAGTCTTAATCTAGGATGCACAAGGCTTCTAGGGAGTCCTTGATATACTCTCGGTATGTGAGGCACAACTGTGAACACCAGTCTGTCACAAGCGTGAGTCGGGAACCCCAGCGAGATACTGAAAGGCTTGGACCAACTCTTCACGTCTATCTAGGTATCACCCTAGCTTCGACGCTCTGCCAATTACGACGTGACTGGATTGGGGTACAACTTTCATTCTCCCCCCTTTATATACCCCGCCAGTATGCATGGTTGGAATCGTCCCTTGGGGTGATGAAATCCCCAAGTAGGTCCCACTAAAAAGAGGACACTAACCATTTCCAACTACTCCTCAGGCTCACATGAAGTGCAAGAGGAAAGTGAAAAAAAATCAATGCCCCCTTGGGTAATCACAAAAATAAACAATCACAGCAAACAATGAAGTTTTATTCCCCCTAATTAGACTATATTCTAAAACAGCAAAGATAGTTTTCAAAAATCTAATCAAATGGATGGTCTTGCAAGAAAATGTTAGTTGTCTTCTTCTTCGCTCTTGATCAATAACACCCTAATACGCTGCAAAACGTTAGTGAAAAACAACAATATTCTTTCCAAAACAACGTTAGAGAGTTATCACGTGAAAACAACAAAAAACTAGAGCAAAAACGAAGCCAAAATGCCTATTTTACCCTCCAAACTGTGTTGTTTTGGGGCGCTGCCACCTTTCTGTGGGGGTGCTGCCGCCTTTCTGCGAGGGCGCTGCAGCCTTTCTGCAGGGGCGCTACCACCTTTTTGGAGTAAACTTTGTTAGGTTTTTTATATTTAAAAAAAAAAAATAGAAAATTGCGCCCCTCCCACTGCAAGAAAAATGTTATAAAAACTTCCTAAATATATTCCTAATGACAGCAAACGCGTTAGAAAAGATAAATTTTTAAATGCGGGGCACTGCCGCCTTTCTGTAGTGGCCAAGAGGGTGCTGTCGCCTTTCTGTGGGGGCGCTACCACCTTTCTGCGGTAAAGCAAAGGGCGCTACCGCCTTTCTGCAAGCTTTTCCTACAAAATTCTTAACCAACAAGGACGTTAAATACAAGAACCCGTTTGTGGGTCCCACCGGGCATGTCAGAAATGTATACCTTGATATCTATCCTACTCTAAATGTGCAAACTAACTAAGAAATGTGAATGACAAAATACCAAGGACACCTCAAGATTAGCCAAAAGAGTGATACAACAAAAAGGAAAATGAATAAAATGAAATACAAATAGTTTCTCCTTCCTTGCTATTGATATTCCTTTGATTGGCCCTTGCTTGGAATGGTTTTTGTGCTCCTTAGATGATTGCTTGAGTGACTAAATGCAAGATTAGATGTGCAAATGATTAAAAAGATGGCTAGATGATGGTAAAGGATTGAGGATTCAAATTGGCAGCATGTAGTTATGAAAATGCAAAGTGTTGAAAATGCCCTTGAAGAGGGGGTATTTATAGGAGAACTTGAATTCTCTAGGAAATTCAATGGTCAAGATTGCTCCAACAAGGTCAAGATGAAGGGCTATGGTGGGTTGAGAACCTACAAGCCCTCACATCTTAACATGTGGAGGGTGAAGTGGACAAGAGGGGATGAGGTGTGAGTGAGGTGTCAAAAAAGTACATGAGGTGGAAGAAGGACATGCACCTTGGGGAGTGAGGAGATTTCCTCAAAAAGCTTTCTTGTCCCCAAGTGGGAGTGAAAGGGACATTTGAGGAATTTTGGAATTCCTCAAAAATCTACATGGGAAAATGAAAGGTGGTTGGGGATATAAATTCACATTCCTAGGATGATCTAGAGGGTAAAAGGTGGGCTCAAAAAAGGTGGGACTTGGTCACATGTGGAGATTGTGACAAGTCCAAGGTTCTAGAAGCCTTGGAAGAATGGAATGTGAATTAAAAATTCACATATAAAGGAGGGAAATCTAGGACAAATAAATGTGAATTAAAAATTCACATGGGAAAGGGGGTCAATGTCCAAAAAGGAAAAATGGAAGAATTGACCAAAAAGTGGCGTTAAATTTAGCTAATGATCTTGGTTAAGGTTGTGCAAACATTGGATTATGCTAATTAATGGAAGATTAGAGGCAAGTGGCAAATGTAGGAGGATGTGACATTAATCTCTGATTAAGAGAATGCACATCATAATCATGAATTAATTAAATTAATTCAGATTAGAGCAAGGTTATGGAGGATGTGACAAGGAGAGAGAAAGTAAGGAATTTTAAATTGATTTTAAATCAAAAAGGGGAAAATGACTAAATTAAATAAATTAGCATATTTAGTTAATTTAGAGAGGAATAAGGTGAAAGATACAGTATTAATTATTAAATTAAATACTTTACTGTTATGAGACAAAATGTATAATATTAATTTAATAAATTAATATTAATATGGTAGACGAAAATGTGGTAAATTTAATCATATGGAAGTGATTAAATTTAGATGTCTACAACCTCTATTCTTCTAATCGTCATTCCTTGTCTTTTTTTTTCTTTCTGTTTTTACATTTGGGAATGACCCAAAATGTAAAGACGTCGTATGTATCTTCCATGTTGACCCAATAGGTTCTTGTCTTTTGTTTTGTTTTGTGTTTTCCATTTGGGGATGATGCAAAGTGTCGAGACCACAATGTCTCTTCCATGTTGACCCAAAAGGTCTTTGTATTTTCTTTTATTTTTTATTTTTCATTGGGGGATATCACAAATCATAGAGACACCCTATGTCTCTTCCATGTTGGCCCAAAATTTCTTTGTCTTTTATTTTCTTTTGTGTTTTCATTTGGGGATGACACAAAGCGTTGATACTACAATGTCTCTTCCATGCTGACCCAAAAGGTCTTTATCTTTTCTTTTGTTTTGTGTTTTCCATTTGGTGATGACGCAAAGCATAGAGACACCCTATGTATCTTCCATGTAGACCCAAAAGGTCCTTGTCTTTTCTTTTCTTTTGTGTTTTCCTTTTGGGGATGATGCAAAGCATTGAGACCAAAATGTCTCCTTCATGTTGACTCAAAAGATTTTTCCTTTTCATTTTATTTTCACTTGTGTTTTCCTTTTCGAGATGATGCAAAGCATTGAGACCACAATGTCTCTTCCATGTTTACTCGAAATGGACTTTTTTTTTCTTTTTTTCACTTTCTTTGTGTCATTCTTCCAATTCTATGTGTATTTGGGGAATGATGAAAATTTTGAGCTCTTTCATAAAAACATTGTAGCAACAAACATATTGACCCCAAATCCATAGATACCCTATTTGTTTGGTGTTCTTTCTTTTTTCGGGGGCAACTCCATTTCTTTTTCTTTCATTTTCCTTGACATGATGTAGCCTAACTTCGAAATATATGACTTGGCATAGAGGTTTCCAAGTTGGAACTTGTGTCTTGTTTTCTTTTTTCTTTTTATTTTCCTCTCTACTATCAAGCAATTGCTCATAGAACAATGTGTAGCAATTCCTTTAAAGTGGGTGGCATACATTACCATAATTTATTTTCATTCTTGGTTTCTAGTGTAGCCTTGTCATTTGCGTGATGCATTTGTTACTTTGTGGATGACATTGGGTGTAATACATCCTTCATAATTGTGATGTTTCTAATCATATTGCATTCTTCTTGGTGGTTTGATGTGACACATTGCATCCCCTAAGTTGTGAATAAACTATTCTTTTATTGGTCCTCCCTTGGAGACATTAGACACAATTTTCCCTAAGTGACTGACCTTGCATAAACTTAACAAGACTCCTTTGAACATCTTTTTCTTTTTGCATTTTGTCACCTTTCATAATGAAACTTGCATGATTGTGGTACCTTTTTCTTTTCATTCATAAGCATTTGTATTTGTAGCACCTTGTCAAAGTTATCAATGGAAATAACTTTAACATGGTTGAGTGGGAAGCCCACCTAGTGGCATTAATTTTCCCCTAGCCAATTTTTTGTTTGTGTGAGTGAATACCAACTAGCGTATGTCTCTTAGCTTTTCGGGCCTTCTCACCCCATGAACAACTAGTTTTGTAGCCCCATGAAGTGAGTACATTTGGGCTTTCTCACCTGACAGACCATCCTATGTTCTATCACCCCAGAGTGAGCACACATTCTCTTTTAGCCTAGATCTTCTCCACAACTTTTTGGATTAGTAATCGAAGCTTCATTCAGTTCATTTCAACACTTGTGTGATCCTTTGTTCTTATGTTTAGTTTGCCATGGGATCTTCATCCTGGGGGCTTGATCATCTATATCTTTATTTTTGTATTCCATCTTGCTAACGTAAGTGCATTTGGACCCTCTTCTTAATGTTCATGGCTACTTTAGTATGAGTTTGAAGTAGGTTCATCCTCTCAATAAAGTGGGGGCTAAATGTGCCATAGAAAAATGGCCCCTTATCATTTTCATGGCCTTTTAGGTCTTGTTTCATGGTATTTGATATGCTTTGTTTTGATTTTAATTTGCAACATGGCTTGAATGTGCATATTTAGGTACTGAAATTCAAATAATGATGTCTTGTGAAGATGTTGTGAAGTGTTGTAAGAAATTTCTACATTCTTCTAGACTCTATTCATTACAATTCACCTAAAATAACCTTTTTAAACATCATCAAGTCCTATTTTGAAGTGTTGTAAAGTCTTGTAACAAGATTTCACACTTTCCTTGGCACAAATTCACTATTTATCTCTTTTTATGACTTAATTGAGGTCCCTTTATGCCCTCATATGATTTAATTAAGTGTATTTTTGGATATTATCTTGACAAACAATTAAATGAAACTCAATTTATGACACTTGTTTTTAGGTCCTAGGTGGGACCCATTCGCCATGGGTAGCAAATGAGTCCCCCTTGGCCCCAAATTCAAAATATTTTAAATTTCTTTTGGGGATTTTATTAAAAATCACTTGAAGTTGGCCTGTGATGAGGTATGAATGGGAAACTATGACACAAGATTGTATACATAGGAATTTTTCATCTCGTTTTACATCTCCTCATTCAAGCATTCAAGCATCTTACAACATCTTTTCAAGAAACATTCAAGCACTTTGAAGCATCCATTGACATTACTTTAGAATTGAATTATCAAGGGTTTAGTGAGTTAATAACATGAAAATGTTATTAGTTTATTTTTCCTTTACATTTCATTATTCTACTAAGGGTTTGATTACTTCAAATGGGGTTTGACCAAGGAAAACCCCTATTTGCTAACCCTTAACCATTTTTCCCTCTTGCATGTGTGTTTGTAGACTTAGGTATGCAAATTTATCAAGCATTTATGTGTTGAAAAGTGGAAAGCAAAGTCAACTAGGTGTTTCAAGTCAACTTAAGTATATTTCAAGCTTGAAGAGAGTTTTTTGTCTATTTGCTATAGAATTGACTTCGACAACTTGACAAGCAGACATTTCTAGATCTGGTGTTGCAAAGTTGTCTTCTGATTTTCTAGAATTTTGGGAGATGACTGATTCAAAATTAGTGGCAAATGAGTCACACCTTGGGACTAAAAATTAGAGTTTTGTCAAATTCTAGATCTTGATTGTCAAAAACCAGTTCCCAACACTGTTTTACAGGGAGGATGACTAATTCGCTACCCCGAGCGAATGGGTCCCACTGTGAAAAATAAGTAATTTCCATCAGCATCCAAAACACTCTAGAATCATCACAACTCATCTAGGTGCACTTAGATTTATCCCTATACTTTTTGTTTTTCATTATTTCTTCATTTACATAGTTATTTGCATATCACAATGCATTTTCAAACATAGCTTAAATTTCACTTTTACATTCATTTTCATTCATCTAGATCATTCGATTGCATTTATTTTACTTCATTTAGGCATAAAAACATCACACATAACATTAATTGAATGAACCCCATGTATTTTTAGGTCCTATCTCTCCTTTTAGTTGAAAAAGCTTAGAAGAGCTAGAGTTGTCCATAGTGACCCAAAAGTCTATGGTTCACATATAAAAGAAGAAAAAAGAAAAAAATGTGTCAAGGAAACATGCGACAACCATTAAGAGCAGTCATTGAGGAAGTAATGCAGTCTTTCTTTGTGGCTTTCATAGTAGCAGGAAAGGAGTAACAAATAAGGTTGCATGTAGAGGTCACATAAATAATAGAGAAAGAGTCTTTGACTATTAGAAAATAGTGTAAGAGTATGCAAAAAGAAGTTAAGAATGATTTCCAATGAACAAGTAGTCATAACAGTGAGTTTCATGGCTATAGCAGTGAGTTTAGTGCAAGTGCAATGAGTTTTATGGTTGTAACAATGAGTTTAATGGATCAAGCAGCAAATCTCATTACTAAACAACAAGAAGAAATTAAGAGAAAGTGACAAGAATATCAAAAAAAATAAAATTTAATAACAGCCATAATGAAGAGTTAACAATAGATCCATGAAGGAAAGAAAAACATGTATCATCCAATGAAAGAAGAAACACACTAAGTTCAAGATGTTGACAAGGTCAATTACAATGCCCTAAAATAGAGTCAAGCATCATAAAGTATTGAAGTGCCAGCAATCCCAAATAAAAAGTGACAAAGTAGGTACAATGATTGTTCTACTAGTTACATTCAATGTTTTAGTTGTCTACTCACTGTTCTATAAGCTTGTTCACTAATTGGGATCATAATAGTCATTAATACATGAAGGGTTTCAAAATCAATGAAAAGTAATGTTTCATAGCACTCACCTCAAGTTCAACACTAGTAGTACTATCAATATCATGCATATACTCTTCAAATTCAGCATAATCATTTTCAACATAGTCCTCAAGTTGTGTAGCTTTGCATAGAGCTCTATTGACATGGTCTTTTCATTTTTGTTATGTTTTCATATAATTTCCATACATGTGGTTTAATCATCATGCAAAGTTAATATAAGTCAAGTAAAGAATGCAAAAGCTATAAATTTTTTTCCACAACAACTATTATATTACCTCAACTTCAACACAACTATGATTGACATCAAGGCGTTCTTGTTTCCGTGCTACTTTGATAAAATTTCTCTACAAGTAGTGTAACCATCAAGCAAAAAAATATATCTAGATGAGTAATTCATGTAGAAAACAATCAATGGAGCCTTTCCAAGCATAAAAGTCACAATAGGTGGAATGGGTGAAAATCCATTTGTGTAGACTCACAAACCCTCAACTCTGTCTTTATAGACTTGTTTTAGCAATTTGACTACAAAATGCACAAAATTCTTCAAGAATCCACCAAATTACAAACAAAATGAAGTTAACTCACCCAACCACCTAAATCAATGCAAAAGAGAACAAGGAAACCCTGTACGTGAAAGTACAAAAGCTTGGAAATACAAATAATCAAAAATTTCTAAGAAAATAATAGAATTTCAAGAGTTTTATTATTGCTTTATGATCCATAGTTGCAAAACTCTTTTGGGGGAAATATCTGCAAACCAAAAGTTTAAGATTTTTTGAAAAAATTGAGGAAAAAGTGTAGAAAAAAATGGATTTAAAAAAAAGGGTAAAAATTGTAGAATAAGAGATAAAAACTATTTTTTAAAAAATTCAAAGGCATTTCCATAGCATAGAGATATAGAGAGCAAATAAAATAAAGATTTTAACTAATGAATTGTAAAAACTAGATTTTTATAGTTTGTATTCATATCATTGATTACATTGCATTACATATCTTTCAAACTCAAAGCATTACTTCACATTGCATAACTAATAACTAGATGCTGATAGATGAGAAAATTTCAATTACAATATAGGTTTTACAAAGTCAACCTAAGGAGTTATGCAATTACTTCACATTGCATAACTAATAACTAGGAGCAGTTGCTAATTGTATTTTCTTGTCATGGAATTCTATGAGACCACATTTCTTTGAGACTTTTTTTCAAACAATTCACTACCTTGTATATGCTACCACATTTTTCATACATGGGTATGTGAAGGATCATCATGGAAAAAATAGGCCCTTAAATGGCAAAAAATTCAAAAAAATAAGAGTTAGGCAACTTGATGTAAAAACTTGAATAAGTTGTCTATATTATATAAAAAATATGTAAGAATAGAATCTGTAGAAAATTGAATGTAGTTTCTAAACTACTAGGGTTTTTTTTTTTTTTTTTAAATCTATTTGGTGAAATTTTGAAATTTCAATGTAGTAGTACTTAAATTTCAGGAAAAAAATAAGAAGTAGGTGTATGTCGACCACCCTAACCATAATAAAATGATAATATGTTTTTATAAGATTTTAGACATAAGTAGAGGACTCATGTTTGGATGTGATGCATATTTTTTATAATTTTTCCAAGTAAATAATTAATTATGATTTTTTATTACAACCTTTAAAAATATAAAAAAATTGTATGTTTGATCACCTTAACTTGGTCAAAAATGCATGAAATTCAATTTTTCGTGTTTTAATCCTATAGTATGTGAAGCATAGAATGTGATACATGTTTTAGATTCCAAAAATGTGATACTGTTTGAAAGCTATAGATGGTTTTCAATCAGCCTATCAATCAAGACTTTAGTCGTAATTCAAATAGAAAATGAATAATAATTATTTATTAAATTCAAAGTAAAGCATAATTTATATTAATGGAAAGCTAAGAATCTCCTTTAAAAACCCTTTTCATTTCATCAATTTTGGGTAAAAAAAAAGTTGTCAGCCACATACCCTACAAATACCCATCATATTGCCACTTTTTGGCCCATCATGATCTTGCACATACCCACATGTCTACGAAAGCATTTTTTCAAAAAATTCATTGGCTTGTTGATATGGATAAAAACCTAAAACAAGTGCTTTCAAAAAAGTTATGGATGCTTGGAAAAAATCTATTAAAAGCATAGACAAAGTAGTGAACTCTTTGAAAAAATGCCTAAAAGAAATGAGGCCTCATGGTGATGGATTGCCATGACAATCAAATTGCATAAATGTCATGTTTTCATGGCATTCCATCACCATGAGACCTCATTTCTTTGAGGCATTTTTTCAAAGAGTTCATTTCCTTGTCTATGCCAACACATTTTTCATACATGTCTATCAAAGCATTTTCTCAAACAATTCATTTCCTTGCTACTATGGCTAAAAGCCTAAAATAGGTGATTTCAAACAAGCTATGGATGCTTGGCTAAAAGTCTGTTGATTTTTAAAAATTAGGATTAAATGATATTTTTTGTAGATTTCTGCTTGTGTGGCCCACATTGCCAAATTGTCACACCCATAAATGAGTTTGAGACTCCATAATCTTTCCCTGTTCCTAAATAAAAATTAGCACTATCGGCCTAAAAATGCCTCATTGGTGGAACCCCCATCATAGCCTCGTCGATGTCCCAATGAAATCAATTAATAACCTAGTATTAGTGTAACAATACCCTATCGGGCTGACTCCTAAGGCATCCTCCCCAATAGACCGATAGAGTCAACAAAAGCAAGCACATCATTGTAACACATGAACATCGATGGAATGAATGTTTGCATTCCCCCAATGAAAGCAGTTAATAACCTAGTATCAGTGCAACAATACCCTATCCGACTGACTCCTAAGGCGTCCTCCCTGATAGACCAATAGAGTCAACAAAAGCAAGCACATTGTTGTAACACATGAACATTGGTGGAATGAATGTTTGCATTCTCGTGATGGCACGATATAGCCATGTATTATCAGGAATTAATATATATTAGGGGAATCAGTATTGTTTACCTTGTTTGTGGGCCAAAGGTGTATTAAGGGATTGGCACACCCTTATGGTCTAAAAACCTACACTTCTGAGACCTAACAAATCATTCATCGATCTCATAGTTATTTTTTCATAAAACTCATAGTCACAACATTTAGGATAGTCACAATGGATTTCAATGAAAGAAAAGGAAAAATTTCATAGATTCACTATTCTATATATGATCATAATTCTTTGTTGGAGATCACGAGAGTAATTTTATAAAGGCATCTTATGGAAAAAAATTATGAAATTTGTAGAGATCTTTAGAATACAATATAAAGATGATATAGTTGAGAATCAAAATATTGAGGGATATACTTGATTTGAACTCGTGGAAATATGGTCATTCCATGCAGAAACTATAGGCTTAATAGAGGCAATCAACTACGAAACTTTCCCAGTGAGATAGTTTAAGCAACTCACTGTATGGTGGTGCTCTTCATTTGAGTTGACATGATTTGGAGAGGCTCTTACTGGGAATTCAACAAATGGATGTAAAATATTTGTTGACAAAATAGATTTCCTCTTGATACTAGTATTAGATTTGGTACGATCTAGTGCTACCATATAATTGACAACATCTTCTACACTTGATTCTCTATTATTGTTTTCCACCTAAAATACAATGTCAATTTCAACATATAGTTAGTTCAATAAAAAATTGAAATAAATAACACAATGTAAATTGAACCAAAAATCCATACACTTACTCCACATTTGTCCATTTTTTCCTGCAACCCACCTCGGCCAAATGTATATTTAGTCCTCACATTATCTCTTGCTCTCTTGCCTCTATTACTCTTTGTCAACTATTCTTTGGAACACATAATTTCTTTCAATGCCTCCCATTGTTTGGGAGATAAAGTGGAGTCTAACATCTATTTTCCCTCCATGATTTTTTTTGCAATTGTATCTAAAACTGTTCATCGGAAGTCTCATCTTGTGCTTGTAATATTTTCTAGATATTTTTCAACCAATAGTGTCAAAGGAATTTTCCATTTTTTGTATAACATATTCCTCATTTCATGGATCTTGCTTTGCAAAATTTATTTGCAGATATCCAAATGGGCCCTACATCTTATGCCCAACTCGGAGGCCCACCTTATAGCATTTTTCCCATTAGGTTCACCATCTCTTGATACCTCAACCAAGAATGGTTTCTTCCCTTCTAATATTATTTCTTTTACATTCCTCTTTGTAGATCTGCATGTATAAATCTTGACTCAATCTTTGTATTTTAACATAAGTAGGCACATATTATGTCTCACCACTACAAATATTTCTTGCTGATCCACTAATTCCTTGAAAATTTGTAGATGTGACAAGTGCACTCTCAGGCACATCAGATGCAAATGGACTCTCTTCATGACTTTGATTAACTATAACTTCATGCTCCTTGGCCACATCACGTGTGGCATGAGTAGGTATATTAGTAGTGGTCTCCATTGATTTCACTTCATCACAACTATTTTTTTCACCAACTTCATTTGTTGAATCACAAAAGCCTTGGCTTCTACGAGCTAGCAGCACTATATCTTTACTTTCTTTTTGTTTTTTCTCTGCATTTTCTCTACTCTCTTTTTCTTTCTTTTAAAACAAAAATAAAGTAGCATAGCATGTATTATATACATAAAGTTTTTTCCTATAAAATTTCAATAAACAATATTAAACAAATAATTTACTACTTAGTGGATTTACAACTTGCCTGTTTGTCAAACCAAGACATGATAAATATTCATTATTCTTGGCCACACATTCTTCATGAAAGGACTCATAATTTGTCACTGAAATTTCAACATTGTGATCACTATCATCTAATTTGTGCCTTAAATTATTTTTCTTTATTTCCTGATGTCCAAAAAAAAAATAATGTATAAATTAGCAACTTCATATAGAGATAATTAACCGTAACAAAAATTTCATAAATACAAGTTTATGAGGTCTTAGTTTTAATGAACAGTCATTAAATCATGTACAAAGTCTAAAGCAAGTTGCAAACAAAAATAGTCATTAGATGTTTTGGGTATTTTAGTCAATGGATATTAAATAATGGTGCCCTACAAAAATCCCAGTTGCATAAAAAACTTAGCAATGTATTTGAATCAATCCATCAAATCTTTAGCAATAATTTTTTCATTCATGGTTCAATAAAAAAAATTGTATTACCAAATTTTAAATGGACATGAAATTGTAGCATGGAAACCATTTTGTACAACTAAACCAATGCTTTGCTTAGGTGATAGAAGCATCACTAAGAAATGTCTATGGTATTTGGTGATTCTTACTTCTATTTTTTGTTATGTAATAATTTGTTCATAACATCCAGATACATTCATGAAGTGTAGATTTCATGAAAAAGAATAGATATGTTGGAGTGGACGGTGAGTTACAAGCAAGGAACACCATGATTTGAGGACTAAGTATTCAAATAGTAGTGAACTTCAAGATATATGCAAAATAGTGAAGAAAATTTGATCAAAGCAAAAAAAGCAATGACCTTATAGTATATAAAGATACATATGAGACAATGATTTCTAGTACATAAAGTCAGAAGTACAAATGTTGATAACAATGATATCACTATTAAAAAGAATGTGAAGACAAAAAAGGATGTGAGTAGAATGTAATACCAAAATAGTGGGGATATAATGAGGAAATTCTTCTATTGCAATGGGGAATCATTGTATTGATTCCTCGAGCATTGACAAAAATAGTGATCAATCATCAAGGATTGTATTGATAGGGCAGGGTTGGATGAGACAATCACTGTCCCATGCTCTGTGTCACTCCTAGGCAAACCCCTTTGGTGTTACTCTCCACCTTCTTAACCTATAGGTCCTAAATCTTGTTAGGCACCCCTGGTCCTCCTAGCCAACCCTACTATCATCTGCATACACCTAACCAAGTCAACCTTGGTGCTTATTCCTCTATTCTCTCCTTGGCCCTTAATCTTCCTAAAGGCCAAATAACTCTCCAAACCTTACCAACCTATTGCAGGGGCATGTGGTGTCTTCTATAGCTTCAAAACCATCCCTCCATGGTTCTTGATCAGTCACAAGCCTTCAAATCTCCATCGCTTCCTTCAAACCTTAGTCTAGGGTTTAAGAAGGGCTAGTAGCCCTTGAGCCCCAATTAGGCCTCTTAGCCTGAGAAATTAGGCTATAACTCCAAACCTGTTAAGATTCATCACAGACTTCTTTTTGAGACCCTAGTTCAATTTCCAACCTCTCAAGGAATTTTAGGGTTTTGGGCCTTCACAGGCCATACACAGGCTCAACCCTATTTTTGTGGGAATTAGGGCTTTTTAGGCCTTTTCTTGGACAGTCAGTGATCTGTTTGCCTCCTTCAACCACCAAATGATTTGGTGAAGACTCTACCTTCCTTCCAGACCTTCTTCAAGACCCTTGCATTGACCACACACCTTGGGTTGCAAATGAGTTGATACCCTTGCAACGTTAGGGTTTGGTTTTTTTAACTGTTTTCCCTAACCAGGCACTATAGAGCTCGCCTAGGGAAGGTCTTTCACCATGTATCCATGCTTCCTACAAACTCCTAACACTATCCTATATACAATAATGGAGCTTAGCCTCATTTCCCATGAGCTATACACCTGATATAGTGGAAAACAGAGGTCTAAGACTCCATGAATAACAGACTACCAAACTGATCAGCAATAAAGAAAACAAAAGCTAGTAAGAACAAAGCTTGGAAACAATAAGACAACACTTTCAAAGACTTCACAAAACTTGTAAGATGAATTCCAAACGTGCTATACTCTGTTCAATACTAGAAACTCATCATTAACTCAGTAAAAGAACAAAGAAATAGGAAAATTCCAAGAACTTCAATGGTTTTTCATATCAACAGCAAACTCTAGCTAATAAAATTCTTTGTCCAACCCTAAATCCAATTTGAGGCTCCTCTTTTAAAGGTTCCTAGGTGGTTACAACTTTCCTTGGTCAGACTTAACCACCATCAAAGGCCAAAATTGCTTAAAAGCAACATTTTGGGCTTTGTTTCAAACTCCTAGTGGAACCTAATGAAACAAACTGAGAAACTCATTCAATCTACCCTATGCTACTGATCAACCTTCATTCTATCATCTTTATTTTTAACATCACTAACTCAAAATTAAATGGTCAACATGACCTTGAAGTATTAAAACTCAAAATTGCTTCCTAGGCTTCCAAAATTTTCTTAGTGTTACTTGATGTTGCCTAGGTGCTCTTGCGCCATTCTCCCCATCTCAGCTCAAACACTAAGAAGTTGAAGGAGAAATTAAGGACAGGTCAATGCCAAACTTCTAGAACTAGTCTTCTTGGACCCGTGTGTCTTCTGACTCATGCTTATTCTTCCACTTGATAAGGTGTTCCATGTACACCTTGTTTGTTGTAGCTTTCTTCACTCTTGACTCCAAGACCTTCTCTACCTGAGGCTTAACTTGAGTAGGTAGGGGTACATTACTGAAGCCTTTGAAGATTTCCTGACTATTCTGGACCTCATCACTAACTGTCCCCTTATACTTGATCAAATATGCTATGTTGAAAACTGGTGAAATTCCTAGATCGGTAGGTAACTCCACCTTGTATGCATTCTTGCCATACTTGGTATGCATTCTTGCCATACTTGGCCAATATCTTGCATGTACCCACTCTCTTCATCTGCAACTTGGTTGAAATTCCCTTCTACAGCCTGGACTTGTTAAGGTGGACCATAACATAGTCCCCTACTTGAAATTGCACATCCTTCCTTGACATATCTGCCTTCTCCTTCACTTTTTGTGTAGCCTCAATGATTGTCCTCTTGACCTGCTCTTGAATCTCCTTCATGGTCTGACTGAAGTCTTCTGCATGTCCACTTCTATGTTCCATAGCTCCAAGATCTCTAAGCTCACATATGCCTCTTGGGTGCATCCCATACACAAACTCAAATGGACTCTTCCTTGTGGTCTGGTTGACACTGTCATTATAAGCATACTCAGCTTGGGAGATAACCATATCCCATGTCTATCCATATTCCTTAGTAAGGCACCTTAAAAGATTACCAAGCACCCTTTTAACCACCTCTGTTTGACCATCGGTCTGAGGATGGTAAGTTGATCCAAATAATAGATTTGTACCCAATCTACTCCATAGAGTCTTCCAAAAGTGACTCATGAACTTCACATCCCTATCTGAAGCAATGCTCAAAGGTAGTCCATGGATCCTTACTACCTCCTTGAAGAAAAGATGAGCTATGTAACTAGCATCATGAGTAGTTTTGCAAGGGATAAAATGACTCATTTTGCTAAATCTATCTACCACTACATAAACACTGTCAAAACCAGTTTTGTTCTTAGGAAGGCCTACCACAAAATCCATGCTCACACACTCCCATAGTCTGTTAGGAATGGGTAGGGGTTGATATAAACCAGCATTACTAGCTCCTCCCTTAGCTTTCATACACACAACACATTGTTCCACACATTTTCTAACATCTCTTACCAACTTAGGCCAATAATAGAATCTTTGCACTAGCTCTAAAGTCTTATTTATGCCAAAATGTCCATTAAGACTACCATTATGTTTTTCCTGAATCAGATTTTCCCTCATTGACCCTCTTCAAACACATAATTGATTTCCCTTAAACAATAACCCACTTTGCAAAGTATATTCAGAGTATTGGCTATGGAAATGGTTCTCAAAGTTAGAACATACCTTATAGACCTCTGAAAAGTCTTCATCTTCTCCATATAGATCCTTGAAACTCTCTATGCCAATGCTCTTGATCTGTATCTCTTGCACTATCAACAATCTCCTGCTTAATGCATCTGCCAGTTTGTTTAGTTGTCCCTTCTTGTGCTTGATGGTGAAAGTAAAAGCTTGGATGTATTCCATCCATTTCAAATGCCTATTGTTCAACTTCTCTTGAGTGTTGATAAAACTGAGTGTATGATTGTCAGTAAAGACTACAAACTCCTTGGGTAGAAGGTAATGCCTCCATTTTCTAGGTGACTGAACCAAAGCATAAAGTTCCATGTCATAGGTTGAATATTTCTTCTTTGCTTCATTGACCTTCTCACTAAAGAAGGCTATAGGCCTGCCCTCTTGACTTAGCACTGCTCCTATTGCCACTCCACTAGCATCACATTCAACAGTGAACAACTTGTCAAAACTAGGTAATAAGAGAGTAGGTTGAGTTGCCACCTCTTGTTTCAGTTTCTCAAACCCTTTCTCAGCCTCTTGAGTCCACAAAAACTTAGTTTTCAAACCACCCTTGACTGTATCTAGAACTGGTGCACATATACCACTAAAGTTTCTTATGAATTTCCTATAAAATTGAGCCAATCCATGAAAACTTCTTACCTCAGTCCCTGTAGTTGGCATAGGCCAGTTGAGGATAGCTTCCACCTTGCTTGGATCCATCTTCAATGATCCTTTGGACACTACAAAACCCAAATAGACAAGATCTTGCTTAAAGAACTCACACTTCTCTAGATTGATTGCCAATTTCTCCTCTTGCAACCTTCTAAGTACTTGCACCACATGTTTCAAATTCTCTTCTACTGTCTTGTTGTATATGAGGATGTCATCAAGATACACTACCACAAATATCCCTATAAAATCCTTAAGTACTTCATTCATGAGCCTCATGAATGTGCTAGGGGTATTGGAGAGACCAAATGGCATCACTCTCCACTCATATAAACATCATTTGTCTCTTCAATGCTATCTTCCACATCACCATCCTTAATTCTATCCATTGGTATCCAATCTTAAGATCCAACTTTGTGAAGAACCGAGTGCCTCCAAGACAATCCATCAAGTCTTCAATTCTAGGAATAGGGAACCTATACCAATTGTGATTCTATTTATTGCTCTAGAATCAGCTGCATAACCTCCATTTACCTCCTTTCTTGTTGCCAAAACCACTGCATCAAGACATGGATCGATGCTCTTTTGAATCAATCCTTGATCCAACAATTCTTGCACTTGCCTAGCTACCTCTAGATTCTGATCTGGTGTAAGTTTATAAGCTGCTTTGTTAGGCAATGAGGCTCCAGGTATGAAGTCAATTTGATGACTTATGGCTCTCTTTGGTGGTAGAGTTGCAGGTGTACCATCACTGACTATACTCTTGTACCTATCAAGCAACTTTTGGACTGCTTCCGGTAGGACTGTCTTTTCAGCCTTATCTTCCTCTTTAGGTTGTAACACAACCACATATCCTTCACTCCCTTGATGTAGGTTGTTAAGGAACTCTTTACCACTACTCAACATGATGTTTGGTGTCTTTTACTATCCTTCTTCTTCTTCTAACAGTGACTACAACTTAAAAGTCTTCCCATCCTTCTTGAATGAGATGGTGTTCTCTTTCCCATCATACATCACACTTCTATCATACTGCCATGGTCTACCCAGTAGTAGATGGCATGCATACATGGGTAAAACATCACAAACTAACTTGTCTCCTCCAATGGAAAACTCCACTGTTACTTGCTCATTCACTAAAACACTCTGCCCTTTGTTTAGCCATGTGACCTTGTAAGGGTTAGTATGGGGTACCTTTTCCAATTTTAGTTTCATTACTACCTCCTCTGAGATTATGTTATTTATTGAACCTGAATCTACTATGACCTTGCACACTTTTCCAAGTATCTTGCATCTTACTCTAAATAGAGCTCTTCTCAATTTTGGTTCTTCTTTAACCGGATGTCTGATCAAAACCCTGTTGAACATCAGATTCTCTCCTACCTCAGATGCCTTAGGACTCATGGTTTCCTCTTGTGCATAAGCCACTCTCTTTTCATTTCTTGATGAAGATGCTTTCTCTAGGCACCTATAAGTAGGATGGCCTACTTGACTACAATGGTAGAATTTCATGTTTTCAAAATAAGAATTGCTCCTGCCTGCTCCTCTTCCTCTATTTGAACCTCCTTGGGGTCCTCTACCTCTGTTATATACACCTCTAGAAGATGTTTCTCCTCCATGCTCAGTGAGTTTAGATTCTCCATGATTTCTTTGGTCATTGCCTCTACCTTGGTAGCCACCTCGCTATCCTCTTTGATCTCTTTGATCTCTGCCTTTGCCTCTGCCCTTAGAAGTATGATCTTGCTTCCTCTTGTTCCTTTCCTCAATGTTGATAGCCAATTGGTAACACTAATGTACTATCTTAGGACTCAAAAGAGCCATCTCCTCTTGGATGTTCCATTTCAAACCGTTAAGGTATCTAGCTACCTTAAAACTTTCATCCTCTGTCACATTAGACCTCATTCAAAGTTTTTGAAACTCCTCAGTGTAAGTGTTTAAATCTTGGTCTATTTTCCTTAAGCTTTGCCTCTTCTTGTGTAACTGAATCTCATAGTCATCAGGCATGTATGCCTCTCTCACTTTGGCAACCATTCCTTTCCAAGTTGAAATAGGTTGCTTACCTTCCTTTTCCCTATCTGTCTGAATGAATTTCCACCATGTCAAGGAAGATCCTCTTAGTCTTGATTTAGCCACCTTTACCTTCTATGCTTCATTGACTCCATCACACTCAAAATGGTTTTCCATTCCCTCTATCCAGTCCATGACTAGATCAGCTTCCATTTTTCCACTAAATAGTGGTATGCCTTCAAGTGATTTTCCACTCAAGGCCTTCAATTCCTTCAAGAAAGGCTCTTCTTTCAAGACAGGGTCAGGTTCAGGGGTCTTGTCTTCCTCTTCAACCTCTTCTTCCTTTGGTATCCTTCCCTCAAATTTTGCACTCCTCACTGCTTGCTCAAGTTGGGATATTCTTTCCCTCAATTGTTTATTGTCTTCTTCCTGCTCTTCAACCATCTTGGCTAGTTCTGCATTTGTCACCATGATGGAAGAATCACTAGACTCAACCTCAGACATACAAGATTCTTTCCCAAATCTTTAACTTTCTCTAATACCAATCTGATAGGGCAGGGTTGGATGAGACAATCGTTGTCCCATGCTCTGGGTCACTCCTAGGCAAACCCCTTTGGTGTTACTCTCCACCTTCTTAACCTATAGGTCCTAAATCTTTTTAGGCACCCCTGGTCCTCCTGGCCAACCCTACTATCATCTGCATACACCTAACCAAGTCAACCTTGGTGCTTACTCCTCTATTCTCTCCTTGGCCCTTAATCTTCCTAAAGGCCAACTAACTCTCCAAACCTTACCAACCTATTGTAGGGGCATGTGGTGTCTTCTATAGCTTCAAAACCATCCCTCCATGGTTCTTGATCAGTCACAAGCCTTCAAATCTCCATTGCTTCCTTCAAACCCTAGTCTAGGGTTTAAGAAGGACTAGTAGCCCTTGAGCCCCAATTAGGCCTCTTAGCCCGAGAAATTAGGCTATAACTCCAAACTTGTTAAGATTCATCACAAACTTCATTTTGAGACCCTGGTTCAATTGCCAACCTCTCAAGTAATTTTTGGGTTTTGGGCCTTCACAGGCTGTACACAGGCTCAACCCTATTTTTGTGGGAATTAGGGCTTTTTAGGCCTTTTCTTGGACAGTCAGTGATCTGTCTACCTCCTTCAACCACCAAATGATTTGGTGAAGACTTTGCCTTCCTACCAAACCTTCTTCAAGACCCCTGCATCAACCATAGACCTTGGGTTGCAAATGAGTTGATACCCTTGCAACGTTACGGTTTGGTTTTTTTTACTGTCTTCCCTAACCAGGCACTATCAAGCTCACCTAGGGAAGGTCTTTCACCATGTATCCATGCTTCCTACAAACTCCTAACACTATCATATATACAAGCATGGAGCTTAGCCTAATTTCCCAAGAGCTATACACCTGGTATAGTGGAAAACAGAGGTCTAAGAATCCATGAATAACAGACTACCAAATTGATCAACAACAAAAAAAACAAAAGCTAGTAAGAACAAAGCTTGGAAACAATAAGAAAACACTTCCAAATACTTCACAAAAATTGTAATATGAATTCCACATGTGCTATACTCTGTTCAATACTAGAAACTCATCATTAACTCAGTAAAAGAATGAAAAAATAGAAAAATTCCAAGAACTTCAATGGTTTTCCATATCAACAGTAAACTCTAGCTAATACAATGCTTTGTCCAACCCTAAATCTAGTTCAAGGATCCTCTTTTAAAGGTTCCTAGGTGGTTATAGCTTTCCTTGGTCGGACTTAACCACCATCAAAGGCCAAAATTGCTTAAAAGCAACATTTTGGGCTTTGTTTCAGACTCCTAGTGGAACCTAGTGAAACAAATTGAGAAACTCATTCAATCTACCCTATGCTACTAATCAACGTTCATTCTATCATCTTTATTTTTAACATCACTAACTCAAAATTAAATGGTCAACATGACCTTGAAGTATTAAAACTCAAAATTGCTTCCTAGGCTTCCAAAATTTGCTTAGTGTTACTTGATGTTGCCTAGGTGCTCTTGCACCATGTATACTACTGCTATAAATAGTGAAGGAATAGAGAACAAAAGACCATATCAATAAGGAAACGAGTGCCACAGTGCGTGAAAGATCCAAGAAATGAAGACAACAATGAGAAATACTTTCATGGTAGTGAGCAATGAATGCCAAAGTAGTTCACAGGGAAATTGTATACAATTATATTACAAAATGGGGCTAAAGATAATGCCATATGTAGGGAAGACAATGTTATTTAAGTAAAAAAGTGTAAAATAAAACATAGAAACAATGTTTAACACATTTTCTTCAATGATGGATTTTATAAAGGATGCTAGAACAATGATAGTGATCATAAAGAACATATATAAAAGTAGTAAATATTCTAGAGGAGCTATCAAGAAAAGATCATTGTCAAAGTAAAGAAATGATGGTATACATATTCATATTGCATTCATATTGCATACAACATTTATATATGAAAACATATTCATATTGCATTCATATAGCAACTTTTTTCAACATTAAAGCTTTGAAACATGTATTAGTCTAAAGGTTTGTGTCCTTAAAACATAAAACAGTCCTAAAACAACATAAAAGTCTTACATGAAGGTCATAAAATGGGGCCCATCAATAATCATCTACATTTCCAACAAGATCAGAATCTTGATCACTCATGTCTACATCTACTTGATTTTCTTCCTCATCCTTATTTGTGACATGCAATACATTATCTCTCCCAATTTCTTTATTGGTAATGAAAATCTCTTCTTCAAATAGTCCCTCATTGTTTTCATCTACTTCTTTGAATGTTTCTTGTAAATTAACATATTGCCCATCAGGCATTACATCAACAACTTCCATGAATTTTCATCTCGAATGAGACTCTATTTGAATGGAATATGACCAACTTGGGCTTCTTACATCATGAATTATCTATGATTGGTTAATTTGAAGAGGGGAAACATACAACTCATTTATCTTTGATAAAAATTGTCGTGTATTTACACGTACAAATCCATACTCATCAAATTGTATTGCAGATGGTCGAATCCACTTACATTTTAATAATATAGGACTATTTTCACCAAAATCCACTTGAATAATTTCTTGGATGAATCCAACATAAAATTTCTTCTCAATTTCATGAAGAAATTCAATACTAACAACACAATCACAATTTTTCTTTCCTTTGTATTTTTCTTCCACTCCTAAATGACT